>JAVQJX010157473.1:0-11455 GCA_036025115.1 Ambassis agassizii
AGGTACACAAGTTCCTCAACTATAATAATAAATTCAAAGAACTCTGTAAATTTGTGGGATTACTTTGATTCCATATGCAATGAGTGTAAAATATTCCACTCACACAAAGCAGAGACAGATAAAATTGAAGAGAAAGAAGCAGAGGTACATGTGTTCAGCAGAGGTATGCAGGAGTGCAGCTTTCGTCTGTGATGGCTTGATCAGCTCTCATGGTGCAATTAGGAGAGCTGTCTTTCTCTTGCTCAAAAACACACACAGAGAGGCACATAGATACACACACACACTCAATTTAGAGACTCCCTTTGATCTCCACTCCAGCCAATTCAGCCACGACACATACCTACACACTCCAAGACAAGCACACACACAGTCCAAAGAAACTCCCCACCAAACTATTTAGTTTCATTAGGGACAGATTCCTCAAAAAGAAGAGAAAGAAAGGAGGGGGTGGAAGGAGAAAGGAGAGGAAGAAAAAGAGAAGAAAAAAATTTGAATTGAGAGAAGAAAGGGACGGCAGCCACATTAAAACGAGACCTGCAGAGAGAAAGTTGAAAAGGAGGGTGGACAGGAGGAGGAGGAGGGGGTAAATAAAGTGAAGCCAAATAGGGATCAGAGGGCTACGTATATTTGCATATTTGAAAATGACATATTTTCTATATTTGCAGATATGTCAACTCTTTACTGGGGGCATTTTCAATAGTTATTTAGAGAAATCTGCAGTTACAACATATGTTATTGGAGGTGGTACAGTTTTTACAGGATCATGTTAGATTAGATGGACTATACACAGAGAGGCACATCAAATGGGAGTAGATGACAGCACCCACAGGTCACAACAGCAAGACCCAGTAGTTCCCCCTCAAAGCTAGAGGAGGAGAGGAGGGAGCAAGAAGGCAAAGGGGGGTGGGAGGTCGGCAAAAATCAAACGGGACCCAATTATAGGAATCACAACGAGTCAGTGAGCAGGGGAACTCTCTTACCTGGAAAACACCAAGGCATTTGCGTGCACTCTTGAACGCATTCCACAAGCGCACACAAACACACACTCACTCTCACGGCTATGCACCCGCTCCAAAAAATGTGCACAGGTCCTGCATACTTGCACATAAACATGTATTTTTGCTTTACAGTTCTTGCTAAGAAACACACACAGCTGCATAAGTTGGTGTGTCCACATGCACACACTTCATCCAAACCTAGTGTGGATCCTGATAATTAGCCTGGCCAGGCCTGTGTGAAATTACTGTTCTCATCTGCTAATGGATGAGAAGACCTGAAGCGAATAGACACACACAGACACTTCTCTATTAAAATAATAACAGTGGGAAAAACTAAAAAAAAAAACAACAAAAATTCTGAGGTCTGCACTCTGAATAATAAAAGAGTAAACTTCATGTCGAACATATTTAGGAAAGCTCATTAATCACCCATCTAACTAGTGCTGACACTGCAACATTACAAGACATCATTCTACACTACTGACTACTGATGACAACAAAGACCACAGAAAGAGAGAGAGAGAGCGAGAACATGAACTGAAAAAGACGTAACAAAACAGAACTGAGAAAAAGAAAACATTTTGCAGAGGGAGAAATGGGGTTAAAATCAAATCCAATGACATAAAAGAGGGGCAGAATGAGAGACGGTGACTGAGAAGACTGGGAGAAAGACAAAGAGAAAACTGGACCTGTGACCTTAGATCAAAGAACCAGTCACTGTGGGCTACAATTAGGGATGGCAGGAGGGAGAGCATAGGTCAGGAGAACAGGACTACACACACCCAGTATCCAACATTTTGTTTAGCTCTGAACTGCAACCATGTTGATGGCAGTCCCTGCAGCTTAGGATGTGGAGTATTTATGGTTAACTAAACTCCATCAGGCAGATTTCAGTTACATTTTGCAACGGCCAAAAAGACACACGACTGGTGCCAGTGGTACAGTACACACAACACACACATTCTCCAACAGCTTGACATTGGATCCATGAGCCTACAGGTAAAGTTAAAGTTTAGGGTATCTTTATTTGACCATGTTTCTAACAGACAGGTTTGCCATTTGTGCTTTGAAAACAGCTAATGTAGCCTTCTCCTCCTGCGACATTCACCACTTCCCTGGAAGAATGAGGCCTGCTTTAATTGAATTAAATTATACCTTATGCATGCTAAACCGCAAAGCACCTACTTAGACAGATGGAGAGTTAAATGGGAAAGGCTTGGGCCTCTCCAGCTGATAACATGGGCACACACACACACCCACACTCATGCTAATCAAAACAAGACATCAAGTAATCTAATCTGAATCACTAACAATTATCAGCACACTGGCCTCAAGGCCAGTCGTATTCCTTTGATCAATGTTTTCTATTAAAAAAAGTGTAAACAATTCAATATCTGTCTCACCCCTATGCATAGGAACGGTGCGTGTATGTATGCATGTGTGTATGTGTGTGTGAGGGGGTTATTAAACAATTGTCCTTGGAAATGAGTAAGGAAATCAGGAGGAGAGTGAGAGAGAGAGAAAGAGTGGAGGGGTGCGTCTGGCTACTATAAGGAGCTAATCTAAGTGAAGTCAGCCATCTTGCTGGACAACAAGGGACAGAAGAGGACCTTTTTTGTCACTGAGGAAATATATCGCCACCGCAACAGCTTTAAAAAACTGTTTTCATTTGCTTTCTTCCTCTGAAGATTTTAAACACCACCAGTCCTTGGAAGGTCTTCATTTATTTCCTCAGCTTAGACCGAAATGGTTATTCCTGTGTCTGGTACACATACACACAGAATAACACTGACACACACACGCGCACAAACATACACACTTTAGAAAACATCTAATTCAAGGGCATATTTCTCTTTAAGGATTCAGACTGCAAATACAGGGGCATGCGGCTGCTGCCTTTTAGATATTTCATTACCAAAAGGTATTTATTTCATTTTACCCACAAATCCCTTGTCGTCACATTTCTCACAAGACCATTTTTTTTTTCCTTACCCCCGTTTCCTTTCTCTGAAACATTTGGAAACGTGACTGAGGATTTGACCACAGTGCTTTCCCAGGGTAACTCCTGGTTCATCAGCGTGCCCCCTCCTCGCAGTATATTATGTTCAGTGGAGCGTGCTCAGTTCAGAGCTGGCAATTTAAGTTGCGTCTTCTCTAGTCTGGTTTGCTTCGGTACAGTGATCTCTCCCCCCCCCCCCCCCCCCTTTACCGCGAATGTACTTTTGCTGACAGGTGTTTGTGTACAACATTTACTTAGTGTCCAGGGGAAAGTGAGGGGGCAACAAATTTGGTCAAGGATGTCCTAAAAATTGTGCAGAATCAAGATGACCAAAGAGAGAGAGAGAGAGAGTGTGAGAGAAATGTTTAGTGAGAGAAGAGAGCGCGATGGAAGTCCATCCACATTTGAGTTTTTCTTCTGACATGTTCAGGGTTGTGACGTTCAGCAGTCCATAAGAGAGTCTCAGCAGAAGTTAATAAGGAAAAGCCTACTCTGCTTCTGAAAGCCTTTTCAGAAAGTGTTCACCAAAGTGGGCTGCCAGAAGATGAGACAGTTTGGACAGGCTTTTCTAGCATGTTGGAAGTGTAGTGAGCAGGAAATAGAGAACTGTGGAAGTGCAATGAGGTGCTGAAGAGGCTGGTGGTCACTCAGGTGATGCCACACAAAACTACAGAGTAAGAAGGGGTGACACACAGTCTGATTTTTTTCTGAGTGAAGTCTCAACAGATGCAAACAAACACACATAGCACTGACTTACATCGCAGACACCTGTGGCTTTGTTTGGTGCAGTGACAGCCGTGTTGGGGACATTCTTGTTGCCGGCTTTCATTGCAGCGTCTCTGCGGGCCTGCTCCAGGAGGAGCCGGGCTCTTTCCTTCAGCTCCTCCTGACGAGATAGCACCTTCTGCCGAAAGAGAGTGAATGTGAAACGTGATTAATGAGAGATATTGGGAAACACAAAGACTCCTCAAATCTTTACTCACCTTCTCAGAAGGGGGACTTGACAGAGGAGCAGGTGTTGGCTCCTGAAATGACAGCGGTCAAATACTCGAGTTACATATTCTTAAATAAAAGGTATTATCAAAAAATGCTAGAAACAACAGTTTGTAATAGTACATTTTTTAAAAACCATACAGTTAACAAATCAGTCATATATCACAAGTATGTATAGCAATATCCATTTGCTATTCTACACATGCAGCCTGGAGTGTCTGTTTTTTAAATAGGTTCTATAGTTAATCTTTTACTAAATATAAACTGGACATTGTAGCCACTCATTTGTTGTGTGTGACAATTGTATTTGTCTGTTTGTGTTTACTGTTGTAACAATGTTTGCTGTGCCCTGGCCAGGTCAAAGTTGGAAACCACTTTTCAATCTCAATGAGGGTTTTACATGGTTAAATAAAAGACATCATGTGGCAAAACACACACCTAGTGTAGAGTTTTATCTGCAAGGTAATCATGGATGCATTATAAGCAGGTTCAAACAGGGCAAGCTGAGCTTTTTGCATCTGGCTTAGACAGAGGAATATTACACACAAGCTGTCTATAACAGTGAACCATGTTTATCCTTTCAACAAGTTAAATCTGGCCTGGATGCATCCCACTAACTAGATAACAGCAGATCAAATATGGGGGTGTCATGACTGTCATAACCCGCCTGCTGCCCCCCGCCTGCTCTGTGACCTTTGCACTTGTAAACAAGAAGCAGTAATCTGGGGTTAACCAACACAGGCGGCTACACATTCTGTGCGCATCTGAGTGAGTGCGCACTCACATACAGGTGTGTGTGTGTGTGAGACGAGATGATGTGTGCTCTGTGCAAAGCATTGCCACGCCTGAGCAGTCACGGCACCAACTGCCATCAACTGCAGGGATGAGAAATATAATGAAAAATATAATGAAATGTCAAAGCAGGGGGTTCTCCTGGGCGCCTTCAGTAGTCGCCACATGTTAAAGGCCCGGCCCGGATGTGTCTGCTTCTTGGCAATGAGACAGCTGACGACAACATCTAATGCAGAAAGGAGCGGAGTTTCGGCACGGTCATCTCTGCAATGGCATCGACGAGGTCGGGATTTGAAGCTTAGTGAGCGCCAGGAGGGAATGAATGTTCGCCAACATCCTCTGTCTTATGACTGATGTAGCCATGAAAGTTTCAATCAAAGCCAGGGTGCAAGGATAAAACCTTGAATAACCCATTTAGGGGCGAGGCAGGTACGTGCAGGTAAACGCAGACAGAATCTTAATACCTGACTTAAGAAGCACAAATTAATACAGATTGATCCAGAGGTTGTTTAAGGTGTGGGATGTATAATTAAATGTACGATAATGGAATGACTCCTATTCTATATTCAAAGTGCTTTCTGCGTTTACATGTCTGCAACAAGCACGTGCACTTTGTAAAATGGAAGATTCCATGGATGCTTTTCACATTCATAATTTACCTGTTTGATGGGCGCATCTGTGTGGTTGACTGGAAGGGAGCTGGTTTCTGAGGCAGGCTCAGACTCTGAGTGACGCAAGCTGGCCCTCTTCTTCTTGATGAGGTCGGCATCTCTGTTATAGGAGAAACCCAGTTTCTGGTGTGGTGGCGAGAAAGAAGAAGGGGCTCCTCTCCTGGTGGGGGAAGCCGGTTCAGCATCACCCTGCCCTCTTTCTTCTCCCACCACATCTTTGTGTTGCCTTTCCTTCTCCATCTCTCTCTCCACTCTTTGTGGTAACTCACTAAGATCTAAAGTGTTGGCTTTCAGTAGATTCCCCCTGTCCTCAGAGCCTGATGGGATCAGGTGGGTTGAGTTTGTTGCTGTGGCAGCTAATACTGTGCGTGGTGATGGAACAGGAGGTGAGGATGGCAAAGGTCCTGCTGCTTGCGAGCTACCTGAAGATGCACTAACTTCAGCCTTCCATCCGGGCTCCACTGCCTCACCCTCCGCAGCTACAGCGCCATTAGATTCTGCGGCAGGACCTGGAGGCTGAGAGTGAGCCTGGCGGTGCTGCACGTCGTTCAGTTCAGCGTAGAACTTGTCCTGGCCTATGGAAGCGTTAGTATCGGTCTCAAAGTCACCCACTTTATAGGTGCTGCGATTGCTGTTAGCTTCTATCTGCACCACGTTGAGCTCCTCCCCAGAGAAATGGGCCCGGATCTGGTACAAGTAGGTCATTACTGTTAGTTTGTCAGGGATAGCCAGCAACACCATGTCAGATGGCTCCAGGAGACGAGAGATGCCCAGGCTTGCAAAGCCATCATATGCCTGCCAAAACAAGAACAAAAAAACTTTGAGAAAAAAAAAAAAACAAGCCATCAGTGGTTGAGAGGGTGAACAGTTGATGGGAGCAAAGTAAGGGTTCTTCTTAAGACATGCATACATCTAAGGGTGGATGTGTACATGTGTGTTTTGTGCATGAGAGACATCTTTGGCATGACTGCTGACAGGTGATGTCAAGGATGGTTGTCCCCGATAAGAGACGCAGATACCCCAAGACAGAGCCCTTAATCCTAAAGAGTGTGTGTGCGTGCGTCCTTATCTCTCCCCTACATCAACATGCCCACGCTCTCCGCCACGCGTGTAATTGGTCTGATTAGAGTCTGATGAGAAAATACAGGTGTGATTATCAAGCGACACACAAAAACCAATCCCCCATCACAAGATAGACTGAGACAGAGAGACAGAAAGAGAAGGGATGAAAACCATTATCGCAGCCAATGACAGGTAAATAAATAGATTAACAGCACACACACACACACTACCTCCATTCCTTCTCACACACAACCTCCTCATCCATCTCTCCCAGGTATCACAGCTTGTATCTGGCCTGCTTGATAGTGTTGATCTAATTCCAACCTGTTGCAGCTCTCGTTTGTTTCACTGCCTCCATAGATCTCCCCCAGTCTATCAATCTCTCTCTCTCTCTCTTTTTCTTCTCTCTCTGACACTCCTCCATGTTTTAACCTTTTCTTCTTACCCCAGAGAATGTTTTGAAGGGGCTGCTTAACCATCTTCAGTACAGTCCTGCTTCAGGTCCTTCTATCTAATCCACCATTTCTTACCTCTCTCTACATAATGGGTCCATTGAGCATGAATAAAAACAGAAGAGGCAGGTTTACGCATGTGCTCCATTAACTCTTCAATATCCATTGTTGTGCTACATTTAAGTTACAGTTTGGCCAGTTGGACAGACCTTAAATATCCTTTAGCATTACTGGAGCCATCACAAATGAAAGTTAGTCATGCCATGTGTACTAGGGTGGCTGTTAAACTGTGTGCTGAAAAAAATCTGGGTGGTGACTGTCCTCTCTATCCTGGCCAACACATCAGACCCCAGATCATTTTTCTACATCACTCCAGTTGCATTAGCCTAAATGTTATTTTATTTATGTTATTTTGCACTATATATGAACAAATGTATGGTTTAGTTGTGTGTCAATGACACAATTAGGGCTGTATTCATGTAGTTGAACAACTATCAATGATACCATTGATATGATTGCAGTGCAGTTAATCTGATTTCGCATCCTGTTTGTTTCAGGAAGGAATACCTGGAAGCACGCAAATAAGAGAATAAGAAGCTAGTGCATTTAACTGAAGTTTGTCAATATAAACTCGCTCTTTTTGGAGTTGTTTTTCCACTCTCACCTTTCCTACTGACCGAAAAAGTAATAATGGGTTGAACATCTGTAATTGTGCAGGGAAACGAGGTGAGTGATGTGAGTGTATTTGTTTCCGCTTGCAAACACAAAGCTGGGAAACTGACGGTGGGAAAAAAATAAAAGTAAGAACTGAGAGGAGTTAGCCTTTACATGGAGCCTGTTTAAGTTCCCCTTCCTTCCCCCTCACAGAGAGGGAGCCTGAAAGAAAAAGAATATGACGAATAAGAGGGCCTGATTGGGTTTCTAACACGTATTCAGGGGAAAGTGTGCTTGCATTGTTCCCCTTTTGCTCAGGCCAGGCTGTGAAAGAGAGCGACAACTTTGTTGCTCAATAGGGACAGAATGAAAGAATGGGAGGAAGAAAAGAATGAGAGTGGGAGAAAGTGAGAGCTGTATAAGGAGGAGGGAGGAGGGAGGCTCTCGAGCTGGGTTTTGTTTCAGGGTCGATCTTAGTCTTGACACGCACTACAGTCTTTTTGACCTCGATGTCACACTGTATTTTTCATATATCTTCTCTTACAGCTTGACAAGCACTGACCATGCCATACTGAGACAATGACTACAGAGCGAAGACCTACTGTTTCTGTCCACAGTTTGTTCCATATCCAGTATGTCCACTGCAGTAAACAGACCAAACTGGATCTGTATTTATGCTCAACAAAAAACAATAACAGCACTAAATAAGCAATGTTTTCATGACCCTTTCATTTGAATTTTATTACTACAGTTTTATAGTTTGATTTTACTTGTCTCTGTGTAGACTTCTATCCAATCTTCACCGTTATATTGCTGTTGTTGAAAATTGTAAATAATATTTATAAACACATTATAATAAAAGATTCTATTTAATAACCACAAATGCCAGAACACAATTGTCTGTAAGTGAAAATCTGTCCAATAACAATATCCAATATAATAATTTGGAAAATATCTGGTTTGTATTATCTAACTGGGTCTGGACTAAATGTCACTGCTGCCTGCCCCCGGCCGCTGCTCACGGCCAGTCCAACTCCACCCACCCCCTCCGCTCCCTTTCAGTGACTGACAGCTATCTATCGTTGTCAATCATCAGCCCCTCCTCCCCTCAGCCCAACCCCAACGGTTGTGCTCAGGGCAATTTAGCCTACTGCTTGGTGCTATGCTATCAGATGGCATGACAAATTACTTCTCCTTGGCCTCATTACACACACATAACGGTGCACTGACAAAACAGACAGAGAAGCAACTGGTCTAATCATATCAGAAATGTGAACTCTGAAAATAAGTGGTCAATACATCAAATGTACATATACACAGTCATTGATGACATTTCATTCTAAAGGCTGTGAATGTTCTAAATATTCACCAACCTTTTTTTTGTGTCCACCCCCATTATTGATTGTCCTTATCTGTCATATTTCAGCACAGTCTGGGATCATTGCAATCACACTCTACAGATAGACTGTGAGAGGAGGAAGGGCCATATCTCCACATTAAAAGTGGAGATGGTTGTCGTTTTGTACACATTTCCATTCCTGCTGTCCATTCAATAAATTCTATACGTTCTACCAACTCCTTATGAAGCTGCTCTATTCAACAGCGTGTGGATCAGGAAAGAATCCTACTCCTAAATCATTAATTACATTCTTTACTCCTCTATTTCCACATTTTCCTTGTTGTCTTTCTTGTTATGTCTTGCTCACTGGGGTCCTTAACCTGCAGCTGTCCACAGTTGAGCCTGGTATGTTCTTGCAGGATATATTATGGACACCCCACTTTTTCTGAACACCTCCAGGGAGCTACATGACACTGCATGAGATACTGCTCCTCTTTCATCTCTTCTGAACAAACAGGCTTTCACAATCACAGTCACTGAGTGCAATTCCATTACAGATATGTGACACGATGGGAGACATGCAACACAAAGCAGAGATATTGCGTAGAATGCTAATCACTTTTTGGTTAGATTTTAAGACTAGGCACCAAAGCAAAGTCACTCATACCTGTCAAACACAAAATGCTGGTAGTCTTTGTTTGTGGCAGTCCACCGACACATGGTGGCAAAAATAGATGGAATTGTACATTTACAGACATTTAATTGTGTGGTTGTAATTTTTCCTACTTTTCCTCTACCTCAACTATTTGTTTTCATGTTTCTTCACTGTATAGAGTTTTAGTCCTACTAATGATACTTAGGCTTTGTGTATCTGCCGATACTCAATACCATTCTGACACTGCTTCCTTTACAAGTAGCTGCCCAACTTGTTGCAGTAGCGAGTGTGTACAAGCACAGGTAGCTTCAGTGTGAACTACACTGTGGTTGTTCCAAATACAGTCGACAGATTAAGATAACTGATAGGAGGGCAGTTTTCTTCACACTGGAGGGATCTATGTATACAACATTGAAAAAGCCTCTTTGAAGATGCTTTTATTCCAATAAAATATTTAATTCACATTCTTGAGGGCTATATAAAGAGTGCTGATATAAACCTATGCCACCTCTGTAAGTGCAAAGAAACGACCCGTTTCAACAAATGTGCGTCAGCACCAGGTGTAGATCTCTACAGAGGAGTGCTGAAGCACACCAGGTACGGTGCTGCAGCTATTCACCAGCTATCACCTTCTACGGCATATTCCCATATTACTTATATCTAACCAATTTCTTCAGGGCTACTTGAGCACCTGGAGGGGGGTGAGGGGCAGTTAGCAGATATGGGATTGGGTCTCTACCTCTCCCTCCACTGTGGTTATTGTCAACAGGGTAGCATTCATGCCTAACAGGGCCACCAGAGGTTATCGCTGAGCCAGAGTGTGTATGAGAAGAGGAAATCAAGCTGCAGGAACCCGACGCATATCGTTCTGTGTAGCCCTCGGGGCCAAAGAGGGGACGTCTGTGTGTGTGTGTGTGTGTAGTATGGATGTGCAAATATAGCAGTGTGCATTTGTGTCTATGAAAGAAATAAACGTGCAGAGCCAGAGGGAGAATGTGCATCATAAATGTGCAGATGTGATGACACAGGGCATGGAGGAAAATAGGTCTGTGTACATTTGTTTTATGAACAGAGCAGGTAATTCAGTTGAGCTTTCATAATGTTTGCATACTGTATGTGTGGGCCGTTTGTCAGGGAATGAAAGGAATGAAACCAAACATAATAGACACGCAAACACTCACACATAAACTATCTAACAAACAAACTGACAGTCTGTAGTCTATATGTTTCCACCTTCCAAACACATAAACACACATACACAATATAATAATATAATAATTAATAAGGACAAATGGAGATGTGGATGGGTGGGAGCTAAGTGGTGTGAAGGGCCCAGCGGTGACTGCCTCTTACCTTTTTGTTGTTTTCTTTAATATCCTGAGGATTGAGCGACTTGTAGTCACTGAAAGAACAGTGGGGAGGGTCAGAGAGGAGCCAAGGTAGAGAAAGAGAGGGAGAGGGAGAGAGAGAGAGAGGATGATAGATAGAGAGACATAGCAGAGAAAGAGGTGTGTTTAAATATGCGTCACATGTAATGGTATTAGAACTGTAACATGCAATTTCATAGCAGTGCAATCAACAGAACTAATAGAGTGGAAAATATGTAAAAATAACACAACGGAGTGCAAAGGCACACAAGCATAAACACACACGTGTACACAGAGCATTTTGATAACCTATCTTCATGTCTGCTCTCATGATGGTGGCGGCAAGTTTCCCATATGTTATTTTTTAGTGTTACACACACACACACACACACACACACACACACACACACACACACACACACACACACACACACACACACACACACACACACACACACACACACACACACACT
>JAVQJX010157500.1:0-11720 GCA_036025115.1 Ambassis agassizii
TATTTGAAGTCCTACAGGAGTTCAGGGCAGTTATTGCCTTTGGGAAGAAGCTGTTCTTGAGTCTATTTGTTTTAGTCCTGATGCACCTGTAGCGCCTCCCAGAGGGTAGCAGGGCAAACAGATCAGAGCCAGGGTGGGAGCTGTCCTTGATGATGTTTCTGGCTTGAGTTTGTGCATCATATCAAACTATTAGCATCAGGTAGGTAATAATGTTTAGATTGATAGGAAAACTGACTTGACCGGCACGGTGACCCAGCCTAACTGATCAGCCTTATATCATCTGCCTGATTATATAAGGCCTTGAAGCTATGTAAACACTAGTCACCTTGAAAGATTGTAAGCTTCCAAAAATAACCCAAAAAAAGCAATTTCAATATTTCTTTTTTGCCCCCATCACAATAATGCATAACTTTATTTAACATGTGACTCATTTAAGACAATCTGTCATTATGCACTCTGCTGTATTTTGTACTTGTAAATGGTTCTGCAGAGTGAATACCCCGTGGAGAGATAATACGGTAAAGCAAAGTGCCTATAATTTCTCAGCATTGCTACATAAAATTGTGAAATGACAACTTACCAGCAGTTTAGTGAAGGAAAGTATGACTCTCATCGATTAGTGCTCTCTTACGTAGCTGCCAACCTGCTAAAGCACCTGGCACCTTTCTTATCTTTTTCTATCCTCTTATCTGGTTTTGTAAGTTTGTATGCCACACACACACACACACACACACACACACACACACACACACACACTGGAGTTCTCAGGAATAAAAACACAAACCTTACATCACCTGTGCTGAATTATTCATTGCAAGTAGTCTGTTCACAGGCTTTGACATCATTAGTTGAGCCAATAGAAATTAAATATTTGTTTGGGTCAAACTTTGCAATGTGTGCTGTGTGACTGTCAATGTATGTAGAAACTCGCATCTGTCCAAACATTTGCTGGAAGAATCAGATGTTTATTGAAGATATGTTTGTTTCCTCATTTGGCAGGTCTTGCACTACATATTTATTACTAGTCACAGAGTAGTGGAGGTTTTAATCTCCAAACAAGACACTTTTGTGTTAGAAAAAAATCTCTAACTCCCCCACTCTCTATAATCCCTTCTTTAATATCTCACATTGCCAGTGGCATTTGCCTCCTGCAAAATGGAGGATTGGATTACTAATGTCAGGAATGTAATGGAGGAACATGATTGAACATGTCACTTTGCTGTTTGCTTTTGGTGGCCAAACGTGTTTTGTGAAGGGTGGGATCGCTCTTCTCCCTTTTCCACAGTAGAATGAGCCAAGTGAAGCTCAACAAAAATCAAAGCTGCTACTGACTCCAAAACATCCATAAAACCAGATCAAAAGCATTTTTTTCTTTCTCTGTGAAGCTGCTGTCCAGCTGACAAATCAGCTTTGCTGGAAATAAGTTGCAGAAGAATTACAGCGTTTGTCTTCTTGCGAAGACGCAAGTGAAAATACTGAGTAAGCTATCCGTGCTGTTGCTGTGTTTCTGGCCCCTGTGGTGGAATTCAGGCTTGTGTTTGTCAGGGATACAAGCAGAGTGAGAAAGCATTAAACAGAAGCTGAGGCAAAGCAAACAGCAACAATCAGCATTAACCCCCTCGCTGCAGGTATGCTCACTGATCCTGCTGTGGTCCTGCCACTCACTCCTGCTGTCTTTGATTGCAGGTTTTGCTTCCCAGAATTCCCCAACTTATTTGAATCTTAGAGTTGACAAATTGGTTAAGTAAAACTGCAGCTCTGGCAGAGAAACGACAGGAGCACTGACAAAATAGAAAAAAAACACAAAGGCATGTAAAAGAAAGGCATAAAGGGAAAATCAAAGCCAGCTAAAATCCACTTGTCGAAAAAATAAAAGGCAACACAAAGATCGTTATTTGCTTTTTGACAAAATGGCAGTTAGATTGTGGTCATGCTTTTTTTTTCAGTTGGGTGGTGTTTATTTCCCAGTCTGACCAAGTTGTACCCACAACATGTAGCCACAAGCCCGGAGCTCCAAAGCATTTAGGCCACGCTGAGCCTGAGGTCTGCTCCTGTCAGGAGTGATTGATGAAAGCTGCCACTTTCACAGCCTCAGAGCAGGTAGCCACACACTCCACTTCTCACTGCTCACTTCATCTGTGGGCAGTGAGGAGAACCTTCACACCTGAAGTTACTCAGTTTGGATCAGGGGAATTGGTTAGCTGTCTCAATATACCCAGTGCTTATTGAGATCTTTTATACTGACAATAAAAGATGCTCTTATAAATGAATATGCCCTTGATTCCACTAAGACAGCAAGACCTATATTTAAAATGAAGTCAAATTAATAGAAAAAAGACTAATTGTTTATTTTTTAAAAGTTTTCATCAAAATAAACCTGTAAGAAATTACACTGCGCTGCACAATCTCAGCTCTTGAAACTAAATAATGCAGAACCAGCATGAGGCTGGCACTTCACCCCAACAGCAGCAGTCTGCTCTCACGAGTTTATCTTACAGAACAATCAGCAAACCAATTGAGATGTGGGTCACATTCTGTATGCAAAGATGTTAAAAATAACAAACAAGGGAAGTCCTTGTGTCTCTACATCGAGGACGAATTCTGGACAAAAGCAGCATTCTTCACCAAACCCACAAGTTGGATCTCCACTTGCTCAGAATTTCCATAGCTGCTCGCCGTCTTTGAGACTTTTTGGTCTCGACTGCTTTTAATAACTCCTCGGTCCTACCCTACCGCCCCCTGCCCAACCCTCATTAGGAGTGAAGCATACTGTACAACTTGTGATGTCATGAAAGTGGACTTTTCCAGAGGCGGGTGTTTCCCTTAAGACGGGAGGCGTCACAGCTGAAAGGAGGGCCTGTCCATTCAGTGCTGCTCTGTTACACATTTTATACATAAATTCCATACTGCATATTTAAAATGTTGGTGGGCTTGCACATACATTTATGTGAGCTGCTATTGCGTTTGTAAAGCCCCACAGAAGTTTACAGAGGTGCTCATTAGTTACAGATCATACTGGGAAAGAGAATGAAGTACCTGGTTTTAAGCTTCGCCTTCTAAATCATTGTTTTCTTGTCATTTTTTTTGTTTAGTTTCGGGAAACGATCGGCAGGCAGTCTGCGACGTGGATGTGAGTGCATCGTCCTGGAACCCTCAGAGATGATTGTGGTGAGTCCCATTTTTCTCACTTTTTTTTCCATTTTTCTCACTTTTAGCGAACTGGTGTCAAAGGTTTTAACACACACTGAAAAGGCATGAATAGGAATAGCAATTATTACTGTGCCATTTATTTTTTGGGGGGGGGGGTATAATGGAGGAATTTATGCGCCTGCAAGAGACATTTTCCTGCCCAAAATTATTATCATTTCTACGCTAATACCAGGCATGCATCTTCTAAACCTGTACTTTCACTGGACTACATGCGCCTGTCAGCTGTCTTTCCTGATCTATAACTTGTGCATTATTTAAGCTTCTTGGACACTTATGGGACTGTATCTGAAGAAGAATGTAGCTATACTGTTTGCACATTTTTGGTGATGTTTTGTAAAGCATCCAGAGCGGTCCATACTATACAGGCTTTCCTAATAAACTGTAACTGTCTTCACTTAAACAGTCATTTGGATTTAACACTATTCAGATTGATGTCATAAAGCACTTTTTCTGAGAAGTCTCTTTTTGTGGTCGGTGTGTGCACAGATGTAAGAAAGGAAAAAGAATTAAACCTGTGAACACATCATTAACATACAGTTGTTGACGAGTTGCAACCACAGGGGTCAAAAAACAAAGCTGTGCAAACATTTCTGTTAACTGAGCCTCTATCAGATACACGCAAACCCCTCAATAATACCAGCCTCT
Organism: Ambassis agassizii; assembly: GCA_036025115.1. Taxonomy (NCBI): domain Eukaryota; kingdom Metazoa; phylum Chordata; class Actinopteri; family Ambassidae; genus Ambassis; species Ambassis agassizii. Next base: position 3,856 of record JAVQJX010157500.1, read on the forward strand.
GTTCTGCTTGCAGCAGACACTCTACCCCGTTTTGCTATTATCTGAGCCAGCCTGCCCTGTAATTAGCTGAGAAGGGTTTTGTGCTGCTGGAATGTAGATGCATATGGATAAACCACACACACACACTTACACACTGGAACGATGCAGACCTGCAGTTACAAACATGAGCAGAGAAACTAACCAAAGCTGTTCATGTGTCCGTACTGTACACACACAAGCGCGCGCCTGTGCTCACGTTGCTCCCAGATTTGCAATTAGACACACAATCACACTTTTGCTCTCAGTTCCACACAGCTCTGCTGCCGTTGTCATGGCAGCAGTTGGTAAGGCAGACAGAGAGAGAGAGGGAGAGAGAGATTTTAGTAGTGTAATCCCAAAGGCTGAGCGCTGTGAAATGTGAAGCCGCAGTGAAAGTAGAAAGCGAGTGCAGAGGAGGAACGGGCCCAGAACATACAGAAAGATAGAAAAATGGCAACATGGTGACACCATTTAAGTAACACATGCGGCTATTTTAAAGTGGAATCCTGTGTCAGTTTTTTCCTTCCTCCTCTCTGTTGATTAAAAATGGAAACATAGATTTTTATCTTGTTTAAACATGTAATTTCATTGTGGTCAGAGTGACTTCAGTGCTTCTGTATTCATGCCGAGCTCCAGCATCTCTGTTTTTTTTGCCTGTCAGTCAGTTTACTCCCCATCGCTCCTTCCATCTAAATTCCTCGCTCAGAGCCCTGCGTGTGTGTGTTCTTCTCTCCTCATCTCTGTTTTTTTGTGTTGTGAGTACCCTTTGACGTAGGTGTGCATCTTGTAGCCCCCACACACTTCTATTTTTACGCAATGAGAGGGGCGGGGATCGGTAAGGAGGAAGTGGTTGAGGAGGGTTTTTTGATGGGGGTGTGTGTGTCAATGAAGACGAAGACCGTCACACCCCTTTTCTGTCTCTCTCCTTTTCTCTCTCCCTCTCCCCTTTTCCTCCCAACATTTCCAGGTGGACTATATGGATGAAAATGAGGAGTACTTTCAGCGGCAAGCCTCGCACAGACAGTCCCGACGGCGCTTTCGGAAGATCAACCAGAAGGGGGAGAGGCAGACAATCATCGACACAGTGGATCCGTACCCCACCGGAAAGCCGCCAATAGCCCGGGGATACCACACGGTGAGTTGCTTCTCTGTGCTGCAGTTTTGTGTTTACCTTCGCTGTGGTGGATCGCTCTGTGCCCCAGAGGCGTGCTGTTTCTCCGTCTGTCTGTCGAGATCTTTCTTTCTCCTGAACTTGTTGTGCATTCCTGCTTGTGTTTTCAACTTTTCTCTCTGTTGGTGGCCTTAGCTGACCCTTGGCTGTAGGTTTTTGTGCTATCCTGTCTTGTTTCCTTTGAAAGTGCATGGTGCACTTTGAGCTTGTTTCCTAATCTCCTTAGATTAGTAGTCCTGGTAGTGTTTAATTGTTGTTTCACCTTTCTTGGCTTGATTGACGTGGCTACACTTTGTGTAATGTTCTACCGGCTCTTGTCTGTTGCTCTGTCTACTCTAAATTGAAGTAGTTTGTCTGTCACCTGCCTTCTTGAACCCTGTTTGTCTGCTCTTGTCTTGATTTTGTTCATGTTTCTTGCACTTAATTGACACATTAATTCCTTGATATTCTTATCAAATTTTGATCACACATGGGTACAGAAAGTTGAATGTTTCTTTGCTTTACAGGTATGTTATGTTGTGCAATGTCAACTTTGTGTTTGTTACCAGTAGCTGCTAGCTAACACCTGAGAGGACTGTCAGGCTGCAATTATGCAGAAGACTGATAAAGAATATGTACAGTATAAGTGTCTGTTACTGCAGCCTTGAGGTCTGTCTTGTGGAAATCTTATATAACACCGTATTTTAGCCAATTTTGCTACATATTTGAAAGATGACTGAGTGATGATAAGATTTGTGGGTTATACAGCTGCATAGATTGCTATACTGAAGGGTCAGATGGTGCCTCCTTTGACGAGTCTTACAGCTGTTCTATTCTTGTAAACTCTCATTTACATACTCAACAGTAGGGCTGTTGTTGATAGATTTAATTAGGACAATACTTCTCTTCTTAAATACTCTGTATTAAAAGACAGAGGAATCAGCATTAGACTAGTGGAGGTGATGTTTTTGACTCTTTAAAATGCAATTATAGTGCTATGGTAATGCTGTATGTGAAGATATCGGAGTCCAGAGCAGAGGGCTTAGTTCCTTGTTGCCCTGTTCCAGGCCTTTTTCCCTCTCTGCTTTCTTTTCCCTGGGAATAGGAAGTAAAGCATTTTCACACTAATGATGCAAATAGCCAGCATGCAGTTGCACTCAGTTTTTCCTGTTCTGCACAATTTTGCTGCATTCCCTTCATTCCCTGACGCTCCCTAGGGTGTTCTGTCAGTGTACTGAGTTTTTCTTGGAACACTGTGAAACAATCATGCTAAAAAAATAAAAATACAGCAAACGTCATCTTCCTCCTGCCTCCATGCAGCCCCACCCTGTTCCCTATATATAGACACGCCGTGTTTTTGATTCAAAGGACTGCACTGAACTTTCTCATGGCCCGACATCTCCTGTCACACACTCAACTCTCCTCGCTCTAGTACCGCTCCTGTGGGAAGGATGGAGCGGGCGCCATGGCAACCAGCAGTCCCAAATGGGCTGTGCTCGAGTGCACTTAGAAGTACAGTAAAGAAGGCAGCTAACTTAACAAGAGTGCAGTACGCTCCCAGTGCTGCTTCTGATGCTGACAGAGGGGTGGAGGGGAGCAGAGTGACAGAGAAGCTGAATCTGGGCGGATGCTAAGCTGACATAGCAAGCTAATCTCCAGCATTTAGAATGCCAGACACAGCTCAGATTTTCCTCCTTCCTTCCCTGAGGCATCTTTAGGAAGTGAGAAATGCAGCGAGGAGCAACTTGGGATTGAAGAAAGAAAATATCTCTGTCAGGCAAGGATTTTTTATTCAGCTTAGTCACTGCTAACTGACGGCAGCTATGGGTTGGGAATAACATAAACAAAATAGATTTATGTAAAGCTTAGATGATTAGACTTGTTAATTCATGTTTTTGTTGATAAATTGAAACATTCCTACATCTTCCTAGAGCCTTTAAGTGCTTGTTTTGTCTCGCCACATCTCCAAAAATCTTAACTGAATGCCACTTAAGACTCAAACATCTATCAGTCCCCACACCAAGTCTCACCCATCCCCCTTGGCTGCACTCAGCCCCCATTTTTTGGGTTAGTCATTGGCAGAGACACCCCTTGATTTTTCACTGCAATCAAGCAGGCTTAATAGTTCAATTCTTCCTTTTGTTTTCTTGACCAATGACAATGATTGAAAAAAAATCCTGAAATAGCTAACGCTTTTTGCAGTGGCATTGTTGTCGGTGAGAGATTGCTCTGTAACTCAGTGGTGTGTCTGTGAACAGCTGTGTGCGCTCCTCTTGTCCCTGAACGATGCTACTGAACATGCCCAGTCATTGTAAGCTGCTCCTGAGACCGTCAGCTTAATAGCTAAAATATAAAAGTAATGCTAACCCAGTACTGGAACTCCCAGTGGGAGAGCAGAAACACACACACACACAGTCACACATACATACACACACACACACACAACCCCCCTCTCTCCAACACAGTCTGAAGCTGAGCTATTATCCATATGAAATGAAGATTATTTGCTTCTCTGGGTTCAAACATAATGCGTTATGAACATGTAAATACTCAATCAACCCTCAGAACAGTATTCATGCAGCCTTATTTGGACCTGTATGGACAATCACAATCACTCTGAGCATTAACATGATGTGGCTTAAACACTATTGTACTTTTCCATTAGCTAATACAGTTTTAAATCACTAATGCATTTTTATCTAATTCAATACAGTAGATCGAAATACTGTAACATTTTATCCACATTTGGTTTGACTTTAGACTGATGGTGGTGGTAGTTAAATTCTTAATACCTAAAAATATTTTTCTTCCAGGCTGTAAGCAGTTTATTTCTGCTTTAGTATGAAAGTCCATGGGGACAGATTTAGTTTTGGCACTTTCGACCGTCTGGAAAAAAATAAGTTTGAGATACAGGCAGTAATAAAATTTAAGCTCATGCATACTTACTTTAACCTGAATTCCTCTTATAGTAATGCAGACTTTTTGTGTTACTATGCATTAGAGAAAATGGACTGACCTTTGCAGTATTTCTGAGGTGAAAGATGGCGGTTTTGGCTTCTCTTCCAATGCAGCTGCTGTTCTGATTTATAGTTAAAGACACTGACCACACCTCCGTGTTGAGTAACATTAAAAGCTTTTGATTTAAAGTATGATGTAAGCCTACATTGTACAAGAAGCCAGATTTTATCTCTATATGTATATAAAGTTACTTAGAATGGGAAATACTGTCACCTGTAGTCAATGTTCTCATCTGAAATACCTGAAAAAGAATCACAGCTGCATTTGGCTTAAGGCTAAATTTGCAGGTTGCCATCATGAGAGACAAAGCTGAGGATTATGTGATTGAAAGGGACTGTATACATTTATATATATATAAACACCCTCAGTTTCCATAGATAAATCAGCACTGTGAAAGAGGACACTGTTTAGGATTCAACACATGAGTGCTGCTGTGTGCTCAGAGCAGTGACATTACACTTGTGTTCCTTGTTCAGAACAGACACACACACACACACACACACACACACACACTTGAGAAAAGGCTCATAATCTCCATTTCTCACTCGCACTCCATTTTGCACTTTATCTCACACGTACTATCTCTCACAAACCACACACACACACTGATTTCGTCCTCTGATCTCTCACTCAGCCACTCACGTAAGGTCTTTGTGCAGATTCTGTCTGTCAGTCACTCTAAAATGAAATGTCGACATGGCTGCCATCGAGGATTCGTGTTTACCGAATGCGTCAATGCTGATTTTTATCCTTTTCAGGTTTTAACACCTTCCTGCCCTCCTCTTATTTCTTTTTTCCCCTTTAGACGCCTTAAACTCTCTGAGCAGATGAGTAATATTCCTCCTCTAGGTTTACTCAGTGGCCAGCAGGGCATCCAAGGCCCCAGACAGATGTGCCATAATTATACAAGCGGTAGGAGGCAGGCAATCAATACGCCTTTTACTCTTTGCCTCCACCCAGGCAGTCTGATGGTTGGTGAGGCCGCCCTGTAATCAGAAGGTCGCCAGGTTTAATCCCAAAAAGCCCATGTGTCCATCAACAATCGGTGCTCGGTTAGAGTGTCCTTGTCAATGACCTTACACACTCATCTGCTGGCTACATTTTAATTGCTTTAATATGTATATTAAATATGTATGGGAAGGTTATTGCAGATAAGTTGTCAGGTTCTTTCAGCTCTCTGTATGTGTGTATGTGTGTGTGCATTTGTCACTTGATGAACCTGAATCTTACTTTTGCACCTGTCAGTCTGAAGGCTGAAGAAGTAATTGCTTTGTGTATCAAATTGGAAATATAATTTCATTCCAGAAGAGGTGAACTCTGGGCACTCATGGCTATTCAGTGCTTATGAAACTGGACCCTGCAGCTGGTTAGCTCACTTTTGCATAAACACCGCAAGAATGGGGAAACACTTAGCTCTGTCCAAAGGTAACAAATCAGCTATGTTGTTTGTTTAATATTTACAATAACCCAATTGTAAGAAGAAGATATGCAGACTTGCGGTGCCAAGCTAGCTGCTTTCCTCATTTCCAGTCTTTAGCTGAGCTTATCTAATCCAGCTAATCAGCTGTTGCTTCATGCGTAGTGAACAGACATGAGTGTGGTGTCAAACTTCTCTAAGTTTCTGAAAGAAGGTGTATTGTATTTCCCTCAATGTGATGCAGCTGTCATGCTGCACAAGGCAAGGTTTTCCTCACATGGCAATGAACAGAATGAATTCACAGTATATAGTTGAATTTAAAGCGGACATGCAGTCTCTTCATTGGTGGTTTTATGTTTTTAAGATGGTACTTGATTTTAATTAGATTCTTATTGTCAGCTTAGAGGTCAAAATATTTGCACATTGTCCTGAAAATGAGGACGTTCTATTCAGTAATCTGCATGCATGCTCTGTGGAAGAGTATGAGCACAAGACAGCATATTAATACATGTGTGTGTTCCCTACCTGTCCTTGTCTAATAGAAGAAAGCTGAATTCTCACCTTGAAAATGGATTAATCTGGTAAATCTTAGAACAATGAAAAAAAAAGAGTCTTTTGCTATGTATCTTTACAAGATGTGTGTGTCTTATAATGCATTTTTAAGTGAAGCACTGGGAGTTGTTGCATAGCTGAAAAAAATACCATCAGATGCAGTTCTCTGTCTAACCAGGACATATTTTCACAGTGTGGTGCCGGATTCTCCATTTTTAACATGTCGGCAAAGCTTTCAGCTGCAGTTTTTTTTTCCTCGACTGGCATGTGGCGTGTTTGATAACTTTCATCTCCTTTTGCTTCTTTTCACGGCTCTCTCCTTAACCTGGCTTCCAGGAATGCAATAAACATCAGGTACTTTATGTGTTAACGTAGCATAGATGTATGTTGTGTTTGCTGTGTGTGTGTGTTTATGTGCTTCCCGTGTTTCCTTAGCCGTCTGTGTTTGTGGTTTTTATCTGTTCCCTATTCACTGTATCTGCCGCTAGACTTCCTTAATAAATACCTTCCATTTGCCTGCTTGGAGGCTGATAAAGGCAAAGAGGGAAGCATGCACCACACTCCAAGTCTATTACATCAACACGAACTGACTTCTTCTAAACAGTGCTGATAAAAAAAAAAACACCCTCCTCTGCTTCCAACCACATTATCCTGCTTTAGATCTTAATATTAGGCATGCTTGGTTGAACCTCATCACATGGCTAGTGATGACAGAGAAATGATAAACATCACTCTGATGTACCTTATAGGCCTGTAAACTGAGATAATGTTAACAGGCTCGCTGATTGAGGTGCACCGTATCTCAGACACTGGGCCTCTCTGTTGATGTGCTTGATAATGGTATTGACTGTCTTTAGGCTCCATGGGTTATTATTATCCCTGCTGTGTGGGTGTGGCTGGAGTGGGTCTTAACTGTATGTTGGCTAGTGTTTTGATGGTTTTGAAACAGCCAATCATAGATTTATTGAGAGGTCTGGAAACTGTATTGTGTATCCCTGTATTTCATCATGGGGTGTCCAAGCAGTGACTAGTTCTGGGGAAGAAGGCTGAAAAGATCAGAGCTCAAAGTGTTGAGCAGTCAAACCTGCTGATAAATGCAGAGAGAACAAACCTGCCACTCTCGGCCGCAGAAAAGCCGAGCTCCTATTTTTAGAGCTGTCCTTTGTGACAACCTGCACTGCTTCAGCTGTGCGGAGACACAAAAGCCTCAGTACTGAATAGACATTGTGTTGAAGCTGCAGTGATGAAAGCACAAATGCTTTATTGTATTTTTTGTAATGCCTTCAATTTTTACCCTGTGTATTTCTTTATCATTTACTAGCTTGGACTTAGAGATATTCACAGGCACTTTTAAGGGTTGCAACTGTTTGTTTGTTTTCATCTGGAATAATTTTATGATTTGGACCATACAATATGACAACAATATAGGTCAAAGTCTCATATTTGTTCAAATTGAAATTAGCAGCTTTTTAAAGGCAGCTCCTTTTTACATTGCCAGTAGACATGTTTGTGGCACAGTCAGTGTCACACAAAGTATTTGCCCTTTTTCTGTCACAGATAGCCAAAAAATACATGTTGTACCAAATATACAAGCCACATACAAGGGGCAGGGTAGTTGGTTTAATAGTTTCAGCTAAGCCTTGACATTAATAATAATGAAGGTGTTGGCATTGATGTGGTCTCTGCTTAAACTGAGCATCAGTCATTTAT
>JAVQJX010157502.1:0-12384 GCA_036025115.1 Ambassis agassizii
GAAACTTACCACATCACTTGTTTCAAACATGCATTTTAGTGTTGACCACATACTCGTTTACTAAAGCTCAAGTATATCAGCTTTTTTTGTCACATGATACAGGACTACAAGTCAAACTAGTTTTTAGATTTACGGTGATGTATTCCTCTATGTATCTCAGAAGTATTAACAGAGCTAAAGTATTGAAGTATATTTTTTTTTAATGAAAGCTTAAACAAAGCATTTTGTCAATATTTGCTTTTCTCTAGATGTAGTAGAAACAAACTGCTGCGGATAGTATTAGTGTTGTGGATTTGAATCAATGGATAATAATGGGAAGACATGTTGTATGATGGAAACAACTGCATGATAAATGACAAATCATTTTGAAATCTGTTATTTTAAAATGAGTCTCTTACCAGAAGTCTGATCTCCAGATGAAATAATTGTGAAGAATCTGGACATGGATCAAGGCGCTACAGAACTGACAAAAGCAGTTGTTCATTGCTATTTAAATATCTAGGAAACCCCACCTCTCTTTGACCACAGAAGTCACAGCACATGTGCACAACCTCTTACTGTGGTCATAGGTGACTTTTTCACCTGTTCTGCTGACAGAGAGATTTAAGGTGTATTCTATTTAAAGTGCAGGACTGTGCTGCCTGTTTGGAAGGGGCATGTCACTGCTTGCAGCTTTCTACAAAAAAATCCAAACCCCACAGTTAACACTACCTGGTAGTATTGTTTTTAATGTTTGTTTGCTTTTTTTTTTTAAAATAACGTATTATTTAAGACTGACATCTGAAATAGGTCTTTGCCCCTCCGTGAGTTCACACCAAGAGCGACTCAAGCTGTAAAATCACAGGAAGTCTTTCACTTTCTATGGACAAGAGCGACTCAAGCTGTAAAAGCAACGAGTTACAAAAGTAGACAGATTAGTGTGATTAAAAAAAAAGTTGAAGACGAGTGAACTTTATGCAAATTAGTTACGACGCGTTTCGGCTGTAAAACACTAACAACCAATCGGAATGTAGACGTTCTTCGCTTGCGTGGATCTCAGGGAACATGCTGAAGAACTTCGGTTCCTACTGTATTTTAGTTCCTATCAAAATGGCGTCCGAGAAGTTGGTCACTGGAAACAAAAAGGCTGTCACGGGTTGTTGGTTGGCCCGGCGAGTTAATAACGTGTGTGAGAATATTTTAAAGTAGGAGGCGATACTCACCTGCTAATCGAGCTCCTAGCATGCTAGTCTTCCTTAGTAATTTGTGTGTGTTTTTTTGGAGGGGAAACACAACTTGTTGAATCACTAGCTACAAGCAGTCTCCCCACCACACCGCTGTCAAGCTCCAGTTAAGAGTACAGCTTGCCTTTGGAGACCACAGACACATGTGCAGACATGATGTGTGTTCACAACTTCATAGGTGGTGTGCTGAGTCACCTCCTGCCCTTGCACATAATGTCATCTTTGTGAAAATGAAAACAGTAAGTAATTGCGTTACCATGTCGCCCCCTCAGCTGCAAATGGAACGTGTCCATGAGATAAATGAGAGGCCAGTGCGGAGTAATCTCACAGAAGCAATAAAGTGGAGTGGACTTTGGCATAGACCTTTTATCCTCCAAGGAGAGTAATATCAGACAGCTTTATGGAAAACCCTTTCCCATGCATGCTGCAGTATACTCTCATCAGCAGACACACACACACATACACACCAGGTCCAAACAATGGTTTGCCCTCCAATTTCCTCTACAGGTTGTTAATGTCATCACAGGGGGAGGTCACAAGTCCAGCCAGTTCACTTTAGTGTTTAAAATCTTTGCCAAAAGGTAGACTTCTCCATCATTATAAAAGATTATTTGACAAATAGCTCTTGTAAGCTTGCTCAACCGTTGTTATATAAAGGATCAGACAGGCAAGCCATGTTGGAACATTGTTTTGATCTTGATTATTTTGAGTTTTTTCAGTTCACATTACAAGATAGCCGTCTCAGAAGAGAATAGTTTAATAGGCAAATCATTCAACTCGGGGCAAGACTAAGAACTTAAAAAGAAACTTCAACTCAAAAATTCAACATCTATGTTTTTCACGTGATTCTTAAATGTTTGATACGAGTTGCAAACTATTGAAGATTTCCCACGTCAAGGCAGAATGGTACTCGCAACATGACACGATCATAACATCAGTGCTCTCCTTCTAAGAGGAGCTGTAACATTTGCCACTGTAACATCCTACAAGAAACAAAATAAGATAATGTGATTTGAGGTGAACTCTCCTTGAAAAAAAGGAGGAGTTTCTGGGATTATCTCACCGCATACAAGTTTAAACTTCTAGTCCTAACCACATTAATGTGTCAGCAGATGGTTACCATATTGTTGTTGTAGACTCCCAGTCAATTGCTGAAACATTGCCTTCCCCATAAAAACAAAGCCTCTGTGTTCACACTGCAGCCTGATATTCATTCTTCATTGGCAAAAACAATGTTTTCAGACATTTGTCGGTAACCTATGTGGACTTTTGCTGTCCTCAAAAACATTCAAGACTTGTGACATAAATGGACTTTAATATGCTGTTCAACTATAAGGTTTGCATATAAAACAGGAACATGACACAGTTCAGCATTTCAGTTTGTAATTAAAAAAGTTTTAATAAATTAAAAGTGAAACATAATATGCCAGAACAGCAAAATGAAAGGATCTCTCATCAGACTCTTCTGCTGTGTACGTGTGTGGCTCTGAGGTTAATGAAGCCAGTCCTTCCAACATTATATCACATTATTCCACTTTAGATTTTGTGGGCCACTGATTGTCAACTCCCTAGGCATAAGCAGATCCTGATCCATGCACAACAAAGCAACTCATAATGCTGTCAAAATACTAAAGTGTGCACCGGCAACTCTCCCAATCTGCATAAGACCAAGCAGAGAAGGGTCCTGGGTACATTCTTCCACAACTCAATGAGTTTAATGAATCATACCAGAAAACAATCAGCAGCAAAATTTTCAGGACTGCTGTAAGGTTTTATCCCTTGTCTGCACACACATTCATACTTACATGCACACAAACCTTGATCTGTAAACAATCTGTAGGCTTTACCAGCTTGGCACCATTCTAGATTCCCATTGGTGACCTATTCTGTGTCTAACTGCACACAAGCCAAAAACAGATCACATGCAGAGGCTTAGCAAACAATGCATCAGCCTGTCCACTTCAAGGGCATCAAATATATCAAGAGATCACGTTATTTTTAAAAGGTGGTTCAGGCTTCCATGTGTCGAGGAAACCACAGGACGGAGTTGACACAGTGGTGAGTCTGAGACAGTCCTCAGACGCTGTCAGGCTTCACAGAGGACCACTGGGAAATCTACATGGATGCATGGGTGATCCAGCTTTATAATTCCCTGCAAGAAAACAAAGACAATCAAAGGATATAGGCTAGATATAGATGACTGATATAGTCCAGTACAAGTCCTGTTCTCCTCACCTGAGGCGTTAAATTCTTTTGAATCCTTTTCAGCTTTGCTTTTTTACGTCCATTTTTTGTCACAATTGTTTCTTCATAGAACTCGTGGGCCAAGTCGCCATCTTCATCAAAGAACATAGAGCTGCAGAAAAGACGCAAAATTCATCATGCAAAAATGTTCATGACCAAAAATATGCCTCCACCAACCAGTCAGGTTGTAGTGTACATCCTTGGGTAATACATACATAGCTAGACGTTGAGAGAAGTTATTAAAATCATTTTTACATTATAATGCCAGATTGACAAACTATTCCAGTGAAGACAATCAAGTGTGGTGTTGCGGTGACATTTGTGTAAGAGTGAAAATTGAGTGGACACATTAACAGACATCACAAGATTGTATATCTGGTGTATGTCATAATGATGCCATAGATGCTGTATGTCAAGACTGTTACATAAACAGCATGAATTTATAGGTCCATCTTTCCCAGTGTCAACCATACTGACTGAATGTGAAACTCAAGGGAACGTTTTCTGTGCAAACATGGCCACATGGCACATCGTGGCATTCATGAACTCTAACAGCCTAAATATATGTGGTTTACATTTTAATCGTGGCTGCATCATAATGTTGCATGTATGGAACATTCAATGCTATAGAGCTACGTTTCTGAAGGACAATCTGGATACAAAGGCATAACCAGCTAATTAATAATTGCATACGGTCATTCCCCTTTGATTTACATGACACCTACAAATGTATCAGCGATATATGGCAATGTCAAACATCTCAGTATGAGTCTATGATAGTCCATGACAAGGGGCTATATTTACCTTCGTCTGGTAAACACAAAAGGTGTTGCACCAGGGAAACTTCGAACTCTTGCCAGCGTTTGTTCATTTCCATCTTTGGTTGCATCATCCACACTACCTGAGCCAGAAAAAGGCCAAAATCCTTTGGATTTGGAGCCACTACCCCCCATCTTCAGCTGCAGCACATTATTTTCTTGGGTCACCGTCACAGAGCTGCCAGTGGTACTACAGTGTTACTGTACCTGACAAAACAAGGGCTTCTGGGTGTGACACCTGTAAAAAGATGAAAATGCGTAATTATTTTGACAAAATATATGATTTAGACTGATTGACATTTATTGTTAATTCTGAAACAATAAAGCACCACAGATAAAAAACAATATGGTACCATACAAAAAAGAATACAAAATAGGACACTATAACAATCACACCTCGTCATGGTTTTATAGCTCTTTATACCTCTAATAATAGCTCTCGTAAGGGGAAGATAGAGTAGGACAGACTGGTGTGGAGTTAGCTTTGTAAAATCTCAGTCGTATGTCCCATTTCACTGAACCAGACAAGGCAGGCTTGTGACATGACAGGGCAGCCAGACGATGCGTCATTATATTAAATCAGCGGCATATACTCACCTAAGAATGTAGTGTTTTTACATTAGGTTACAAAGGACCGGAAAGCAATACAATTTTCATCTCAGGTTAACGTTAGCGAGTACGTTAACCTGACATGGCAGCTAACATGGCTAGCTAGCTAGCTTTGCACGGCAGCACAGATGTGATCTGCTTACGTTATTTACAACAGCTTTAATGTCAACAACGCCGATAGCCAAAGACAATTAGCACTCTGTTACTAGCATTAGCCAGGTCAACATGTTTCTCAACAAAATGACGTTTTCTGACAGTGCCAAAAGCTAAAGTTAGCCACTTATACATATACAGTGATGGACGCTTCGGCTCTAAAGATAACGTACCTAAAGTGAACGATGGTATTTTCGCAGGTAGGAAATGTTCTTGTATGGATTTATCTTGATTAGTTGCTAATTCTATACAGGCAATAATACAGAGGTACGCTAGCTGTTTATGCTAACTGACGTGTTATTCTTCTGTCTTTTCTCGGCCGGTAGGTCCAGAGACATGTTACAGATATATCGCCACCATGTGGACAGGAGGGTAAGTGCAGTATTCGACACAGCTCAACTGTGAAACATCATGCCAACATTTTATGCATTGTTTTCTCCAGTTTGTTGTGGAAAGTGTGGAGTAGCAGATAGATAGTGTTTTTTTTTCAAGGGTATGTTTTTATGTATCATAAAATAACATCCAATGACGCATAATTATCAGTTTATTAGATATAAACAAATGTCTACAGGCAAGTGCAAAAGTTTAAAAACTGTCCTCGAAACAATAATGAAATCTACATATCACATAAAAATAACCAGTCCAGTGTTAGGGACTCTGCTGTAAGGGACCTGCCTCCAGTCTTCAGCGAAGTACAGAACAGCGGGTTAAGAAAATGTATGGATGGACATAAAATAACCAGCAGATAAACCAGATAAATAACAGAAACCCCTAAAATGTTGATTTTAACACCACTATAAAACCTAACCAAGCAGCATGATTCTTAAAATCAGAACTGCCATGATAATACTTTAAGTTTTGATCATGTGGTTCATTCATTCCCTTTAACATTTCTGCAAATGTTTTTTACTGATTCATGGACCAGGAGTCAACCAGGAGTTGTTACCCGGGCCATGGCCTGCTTCATCATTTCTCTAGCAAGAGTGTAGCGCCTCACGATCTGCCGCACATGCTCTTCTTCCTCGCGCTGCAGGATTCGTAGAAAGTTGCACAACTCGGGAGAGCTAAACGCATCCCACTATGGAAGAGAATCATGTAACTTTAGAAACAGCAGTACAGACAGGACATTAATCTTCATTTAATATGATAATGGAAACTTACGTTTACATCCCCCGTCTCATTCTCTTTCAAAACCAGACTCAACACTGTTTCATCAGGACCAGCACACAAGCGCACGTAGAGAGGACATTCATCATCCGACAGTTTACGCATACACACTGCAGGTAAAAGAACAGAGCTTCAGAAGTGACCTTCCTGTTTTCTTTTCTCACACTTACAGTACATTATATCCAGACTCCTACCTTGACTTTGTCTCTCAGTGTGCTCAAACAAGGCAAACTTTGCTGGGTTGTCCACCACTGTGAACTTGTTGAGTAACGCCTCAATGACCTCTCGTACCCGTGTTTTGGAGCTTATATGCAGGTGCTTTGCAGCATCTTTTGGGAGGTAGAAAGATGTCCGCCGTGTCATCCGCCTGCCCCGCTCATCGTTCTCCTGAATTGAGCTGTGCCTCCGCGGAGGAGGCAGGGAGATGGGACGAACTAACTGAAAGTGGACCTTGATGAAACCAGTGTAGGACCCGTCTTTATTCTGCGAGGTAAAGAAAGAGTCATACAGTTTCACTTCATACAGCTTAAATGTTGTTTTTTGCAGGGATCCACTCACATCCACCATGTAGAGATTACTGTTGATCTGAGCGTTGTACTCCTTGACCTTCTGCTGAACCTCTCCAACAGTTAACTCTCGTTTATCCGACTCAATCGGTTCATCCTGATGAGAAAAGAGCACTCACAATAAAAACAAGAACCTCTAAAGATACAGACTGATAAACACATGGTTACCTCACCTTTGCTACCTTGTGAAAAAAAGAGGTATACGCAGTGAAATACAGCTCAGGCTCTGAGTTGCTATCTTCCCGGCTGACGGATGACACGTGTGCTGTGTTGCCCCAAGTCATCTTGAAAAGGATTTTTCTGTCATTACTTCTATCTCTGAGAATAATATCTAGTGTTGTCGAAGCTTAGCAGCCCTTCTGTCTGCTCTACTGGCAGCTCTTTTGACCTCAGCATTTCCATTTGCTCCTCCCTGACAATATAACCTCACAATGATGTCTCCGAGGCCGACCCACTCCCCGTGAGCTCTGACCAAAGTAAAACCAAAATAAAAGACTTTCCCTTATTTTGTTTCTCTTTTGTTTTGTTTCTCTGAGGTTTTTAAATGCATCCAAATGTATGAATTTCTTACCTTCAAATGTCTAGACAAATAAACATTTATCCATTCAAAAAAAAAAAAAAACAGGATTCAAACGGATTCCTCTGCTACTCTCCTAATAGATATTTTTGGTTGTGGAAAAACCTCAGCTGGCTGGGTAAAATCAATAGAAAGGACAACGATGGTATGTCAAGTCTCAGTTTCAATGGAACTGAAACACAGTAAAACACAGAGCTTTGTTGGTGTGAGCAGTTGTTGTGCAGTCTCAAATAAGGACAGCTGCTTTAATGTTTAAAGTTGTTCCCTCCTCCCCTCAGCTTTCTCCTCAATTACTTTCAGTGTGGATGCCTTGACAATGAGTAGGTAATAAAATCAGTGTCTCTGTGGACATATGGCACAGTCCTGCTTAAATCACTACATCAGTTAAGATCTGTTTTTTTTGTTGCTATTTTTCTTTAATAAGAAATCATTCAATCATAAAAAGTAATCCATGAAGACTGCTCTATAAATGTAGTATCAGTTAAAAGACTGTAGTTTTGTTCTTTACCACATTTGTGTCTGTCTCTATGGGATCCTCAGAGAAGTCTTCTTGCTCTGCAAACACACGTGCGTGTGTGTTGCAGTTCAGCTGGATGAACGGCCGGCAGCGGTAGTGACACGTATAGCTGCAGTCTAAAAGAGAGAGATAAATAATTAGAGAGAGATACTTATGCATAAATGTGCTATAATTGTAACTCAATAATCAGTCTCTCTTATAGATTCATATTAATTACTGCAAGGGACAGGAGTGAGAGAGGCAAACAGAGGCCTTATCTGCACCAGTTTGACAGAGCTTCCTACAGATTAAGACAAACAGTCTCATGAATGGAAACACTCACATCCTACATCCTGGAATGAGTAAAGAGCATTTCACAGCTCGTTTGGGCACAAAAACAAGAGCTGATGAAGTTTGAGGCCTGATGTGGCTTCAGACATTTGGACTACTTGAGTGACGTCTGTAACTTTTGTGGTATTTCTGTCATTAAAGCTGCATGTGTCTGAGAAACAGCTCCAGCCTCGGCATTTGGGCTGTCATCCAGGAATCCAGATTTGAGGGTGTCTAATTCACCTGATTGGGCCCTGACTAAAATCTCTTCAAGAGTTCAGTGGTGGAGGTCCAAGATATTAAAGTCTACAAAGAAAAAAAATGTGCTGAAGGAATGCGTTGGATTTTTACAGAAAAAACGACCGAGGCCGCAACCGTTTCAATCACACTATGTGAGCTGGTTGAGTACTGTTTGTTAAGGTTGTCACATAAAATTATTAAATATTTTCACTGTGCATTGATGACTTTAAAATCAAAAATTATTAAAGGTTACAATGAAATTGATTAAATTAGATTGTTTTTGCTTTTTTTCCCCTCTTGTTTAAGCTAATATGTTTAAGTTATCATGTGTGTGTGTGTGTGTGTGTGTGTGTGTCTTTTGCAAACTGATGTTTTATTGTGAATTCTTTCCATTATAGTATAGGATAAGCAAAAATAAGCCCTGGGGCTTCAGCCGATTCCTTTTTCGGTTGCTGTCTGATTAATTCTTTTGAGAAAATATAATTTTATATACTTATTTTTTGTTTTTAAACCGAAATAAAAGTATTTATTCATTCATTCATTCATTCATGTCTGCTGTACTGACAGTAGCAGGACAGCGAGACTCACACAGATAATAAAAATCATACAGATTATCACCATCCTCCAAACAGAATAGAAGAGATAGAATATACTTTATTAATCCCTTTAGGAAGAGATTATATGTGGGAGGTACTCACTGGCGCAGCGTAAGCTCTGTTTGTAGAGGCCCCAGATGAATTCTCCACACAGGTCACACCAGGTCAGATGTGTGTAACTGTAAGGCTGGAAGTCATGACCCAGACCAGCCTCTCCTGCATGACGGCTGGGTGCCTCAATGCTCACACTGTCCCCAACCAGACGGACAACGTGGTGGTGACCGGGCTGATCTGGGTTTAAAGGCAGCGGTGGCGGCGGAGCTCTGTGGCCTGTTGGAGCAGCCAGCTCGATGGAGTCATTCACACTGAGGTCTTTCAGCTCGATCAGCTCACATTTAGACATCCTGTCCTCGATGCAGACACTGACATGTCAAAGGGACACTGTGCGTCCATTAGCTAGTGTGATGTATGTGCTGCCCTAAACTTGCATGTGCTCCTTTGCATACTTTGTGATTGTCGGTATTGATCGATCAGTTTTTGGATTCAGTCCTCTTGTGCAGAGAAACAGGCCGCCTCTTAAATCCTTAGCAGCTGCAGGACAATCAGAAATACAACCAGTTTAACATTAAGAACATGGTACACTTAAGTCTGTTGTATGATATGTGAATGTTATATTGAATGTTTGACAAAAAACAAGAGATTAGCCTTTGTTATCTGGTGCCATGATTCATACGATTATTTGAAAATGTGGGACAAGATGACGAGTATAATCCTGTGCAATCCGGGGACAACTCCTACTGATTTTCAACTGAGACAGAGAAACAAAACTGCATGTTTCAGACAAAACACTCAAAAAAGTGGGTCACCTGCACCTCATTCCCTGAATTCAAAGCACCAAATGAGTAATTTAAAGAATTATTTCAGAAAATCAAAGAACCTTTTAGATGAAAGTTCCTCATGGAGCCTACAGGTGCTAAACTGGACCTGCTGGAGATTTATTCAGCTACTGAATACACAGCTATGGATTCCGATGGTTTGTACCTAATAATGCTGCAGGAGAAGGTCAGTGAGCACCAGTTCAATCCATTAAAACGGGAGGCAGTCTTCACTGAATGGAGCATTTTTCAACTACCATAGAAAAAGTTCCTGCACTGTCAACAACAGGCAGAGCTGCAGAACTTGATGGGCTGCATTCATCTCGGGAAGATTCAGAGTCAAATGTTGACAGGTGGATCTGAAACTTGGTTGAATTGGTGTCTAATGGAAATGCGCTGTGACTTGAATATGAACAACCCGGACCTGGATCTGCCAAGTGGGTCACCACACGCTGCAATTATTCACACAGGGCAACAAGAGCGCATTGTAAACGGGACCATCCCTGCATTTTTCTGACATATCGCTTTATTTTTGAGCGCTGCGTGTTTTGGGTTTAAAGACAGATTATTCATTTGTTGCAGCTCTCTCTCTCTCTCTCTCTCTCTCTCTCTCTCTCTCTCTCTCTCTCTCTCTCTCTGCCTGTAACGGGACAGCACGGTTTAATCCTGTAGTCAGACGTCAAACTCAACAGTCAACAGTAATGTTCGACAAACTGTGAGAAAACAAACTTACCTCTCTGATTTCATCACCGCAGCACATCGCAGAGCAAATCTGGAGGCTGAATGCAGGTTGTCGTTGAATTAACAGAGAACCGTCCCTCTGCCCGAGCACGCACTTGAGTTTGCGCATGCACATTGTGAGTGTGGGATTACCGTCTAATCCCGTATGTGTATTAAAGTGCACTGAGAGAAGAGGCACCGCTGGAGGAATCCCCTCACTCACAAGCCTGTTTGTAAGTAATGGTGGTAAACAATAGGCTAACACACTGTTTACAGATTACACGTAACTAAAAAAAATAATATATCTTGATTATTATTGTTGTTGTTAATCCGTTATTTTTTGGGATTAAATAAAAAAAACACCAAAAATAATGAATATTATAAAAACAAATTTGTATTTTAGGGTATTCAGGATGTTTGATTTTGAGCACGTTGTTTGTTTGTCTCAATAGCTGCACACAGTACACAGTAGGAAAACTGTTTAATCTTTAAGTAGGGGACATTGGAAAGTGTTCAGTGAGGAAAATGCCTTTAGGCCTAAATATGGCAAATGAAGAGTTCTTCTTCTCACACTCTCCATACATACATACACACTGTTAAACCATGATGTGATTTCATGATGATCAGTATGTAAGGAAGAAGACTAAGACAAGCTCACAATACAAACACTGATACACCTGCAAAATGTCCTCAGATACAAACTATTTCTCCACTCTGATATTATACAGATTTTTATTGGCCTATTTTGGGCTTTAACTCTAAAGGGACCAAAGCTGTATTAAAAGCATATTAACTAATAAAAAAAAAGCTATAAAAATATTCTGATGACTCTGCTCTTTGGATCATTGCAAACGATTTTTATACAGTGAGCGTATAAGTGATGAGTTGTCTGTATGTGCAGATAATATTAACAACACATTTTCCAGTCCTGCCTCCAAATAAACTGACAATCTGAAAGAAAGCCTCCTCAGTCCGTGTTCATCTTTCAATAGATTGTAATGTCTCCACTAAAAGTGGCACACGCCCCCTGATTACTGGATATAAAGTGTTTGTATTATAATGTGTGTGACAGAGAGACAGGCAGGATGAGAAAGTTGTTGTTTTGGTGTTGTGTGTCTGAGTGTGCGGAGGCCCTGCAGAGTCACACGCTTGTTTCAGAGTAATTGGAGCACAAAGAACAGTTGTCTGCTGGATGTGACTCTGGTGGTCATAGTCAGAGGTACTACATAAAGTATGCTGTGCAAAGGTTAAAGGCACTTCTTTAAATTATTCATCAGGCAATCAGAGGGGCAGCTGTTTGGTCCCACACTTTGAGTCCTAAACACAGAAACAAACCTCTTCCGTGTAGAGTCCTGCAATGGCCCTGATCCTAACATCCAGAGTCACTGTGGGATTATGAGGGGATTTAAGACACTGACACTGTAATTACACAGAAGAAGAAATATGGCATGTTGTCACTGCTTTGAAAACTTGTGGCCATGTTGCTTTGAAGCACAGAACCCTGGGGCTGAATCAATGCCATACAAACAAATCACTTGTTAGCAACCATAGTTAACAGAGACCAGCACATCCACAGTGGTCAGCTTTAGAGAAACACATTCCAAAGCATCCATCATTTACAGAATCAGAAGTAAACCACTTAAGTTATGAGACAAAACGTGAACAGTATTCAAATTGCAGCTCAACAGAACTAGAAGATGAAGTTATGAAGTTTCACGTCATAACTTTATTTATTATATGTATAAATTATTGTTGTTTTTCTTGAAAATT
>JAVQJX010157614.1:0-11008 GCA_036025115.1 Ambassis agassizii
AGGAGATTACACAGTGATCTGCTTTCTGATAACAGCTCATATTTGGGGAAGTCCAGAAGTCACCTGCAGAGAAAGACAGACAGGGAGAGAGAGACAAAACACCCAACTTATTTGTGTGAAATGCGGAGAGTTTGGCTTCATGACAGGATGTCATCCTTATTAGCTCTCTGTTGAAAGGCGTGCAGAAACATTATCAGATCTCTGTGTGCTCACTGAAGCCCAAAGCCCATCTTAGGTTACGCTGGTTCAAATCCCTCCGGCTGTGAAGAAACAACATGACAGGACCGATGTTAGCTTTAAGAAATAACCTCTGAGTCTCGCTTTAGTGTGTGTGACTCTCGGGGTGGTGTTTGTGCATAAGAATGTGTGCCTCTGGAACGTTGCCATGACTGCGGTCTTGCAAGCTAAAAGCTTGTCACAGCTGACCTCAGAGCTTTCTGTTGTGCTGAAAATGGACAAGTATGGCCCTTTAAATCTCTAGAGAGGACAAAGGCACTTTAAGATCATTTTTGGCTTCAATGCAATGTCACAAGGGGAACTTTTAGAATACACACACTGTACTCTTATCTTTATTTTTCTTCGAAACCTTCTGATTTTCTTGTCGGGGTCCAAACTTATTCACTTAAACCAACTGACATTAAATGATATGATTATACTTGACCAATTCTGCACCCGATGGCCTTTTCCATGCCTTGATTATTGACTGCCAGTGCTCCTGATTAGCATGTCGGTCACAGGGGAAGTGGTGGCCCGCGGTCATGATGATAATTAAGATCATAATCACAGCCAGTTTTTTTTTTTTTTTGGTATGTCTGTACGGTGTAAAACCAGGGAGTGGGAGTGGGGGTGGAGGGGGGTCACCCAGCTGTCATCCAGGCTTTGATTGATTGATGGCTGATGGGAGATGATGGATGTGCGCCCACATTAAGTCGAGCGAGCAACAGCAATGCCAGGGTTCATCCCGGCTTCAGCAGTTTAAGGCAATGTTACGCCTTCATTAAGGCAAGAGAGCCACTGTGGCCATAGATCATGGCGGTGACAGGCCAACATTATGTCTGGCAGGGTTGATAATGATGTCATGAATGTGAGGGTCACAAGTTGAAGGGGCATTAACATATGTAAGGCTCCTGGAGGTTGATGGAAGATAGCAGTCTTCCTCTTCCTCCTCTTCGTCTTCTTGTTATCCTGGATACAAGAAAGATGCCGATTTTTTTGTTGTGTTATTGATGCTTGTAGTTTGATAGGTGACAAATCATCATCCAGTGTTGTTGATTGCTCTGATTCTCTCATTTTCCTTCTTTTTGTCTCCCCATCTGTCAGTATGTGCCAACCTCTTGACCTTCACATTGATTATTACACAATATTGATAGCCCTAATTGAAATTATGCTGCCAGCCGTCTTTTTTTTTTTCTTTTCCTCGTTTGTCTGCGGAGCCATTACTACAGGTCACGACCCTGTGACCTCCTCCCTTTTTCCTACCATTCTTGATCTCTAGTCGGAGTCTTAATCCAGTAATGGAGGCAACAGTAGTACAGCAGGACGCCAGGGGACAGGACAGAGGAAGGGGGAAGGGGTACCAACTCCCCCTTTACCCTATACCCGCCCTTCTCCTTTTCTTCATTTATTCTCTAGAACCACCATCACCCGGCAGCCTCACCCCCCACCCCTTTCCACCCCCTTCTCACCACTTAAACCTGGGACCAGCTGCTCTGGAGAAAAAAAATCTTTGGAATCCATCTTTTTAATTCTGCTTTATTACACTCACTATACAATATTGTTATTGTTTAAAGTGGTTCTGGCTCTAGCCGGGCTCTGACTGACGGGCATCCCACCGTGCCTCCCTCGTTAATTATGTATAGAGGAAGTAGTGGCGGCACAGGGGGTAGTAGTGGAAGAGAAGACTTGTAGGTTGCTTGTGTGTGGGACAGTGAGGGAAAGCTGCGCAGAGCTGGTGTGAATTATTTACCATTGGCTCAGTGCTCACCCGCTGAGCAGCAGGCACTGACATTTGGAAAGGGAGCAATTGTCTGCGTTGGGCACACTGTGGTGTTGTGCAGAAGTAAATGAGATTCTTTACAGGTATAAGCCTTCTAGAATGAACCTGTGGGACCTCAATGCCCTAATAAAAGACAGGATATCTGCTCTGCTGGTTAGTCACTAAAAAGGGATTTAAAAAAAAAAAAATAACGGAAGGACACGTGACCAGGAACGCAACAGTGGAGAAGTAAATCCATCAAAGCAGGCTGTCCCTCTGCAAATGATGCAGCAGATGTCAAACGATACATTTGTGATTGCATATGTAATATACAGTTGATGAACTACTGCTGCTAGGGCCCATTTGAAATCCAATATTAGCCTTTCATTATAGGTAGCCAGCAAACGTGTGTCACTTTGGCTGCGTGCGAGAATAGCAAACGAGTAAGAGAGGTTCAGCTGCATGTGAATATCTGCATCTGCAGTGGATTCATCTGCTCCTTCACATGCTGATAGGTTTGCATATATTTGCATTAAAGGACCAGACCAGTGTTTTAATCCATTTTTACACATCGATGACCATATTGCAAAGCAGACCATAAAGCCACGGCGGTTAGCTACGCCAACATGTTAAGTGGCATACTTGATTTTAGATGTGTTGCATGGTTTTACATGCAGTTTCTAAGCTTTTTGGGTGGATATCCTTAAATATCCTATATCCTATATAGGTGTCATAATTTCTGCATTTTCACAGTGGTGACTTGAAAAAATAACAGTGTAAATTAAATTAAAAAAAATACTTCCAGTAAATATGTGATTCAGAAGCTTCAAATTTTAATAACAGTGGTATTTGACTAATTTATTCTGATCCACTTTGCTTTGGCTTCCTTTAATCCCTCCCAGCTGTGGTTCAATAGGGTGTTTTTCCAAGTGTTTCAAAATAAAAGCCTTGTGAAGAATTTCTAATCATTGAAACATTTACTTTGAAATAGTTACAGGAAGTGTAAAGCAGTAACAGATATGAACAAAATATGTTGATTGCAAAGAAAGGATCTGGAAATAAATATAGAGAGGCATGTTGTCTTGTGGTCTTAAGATAAATAATGGCCCAATCACTGTTGAGGAAATAAAGGATGTACAGCCAAATTTATCATACCAATTAACAGCAATGTTCGCCTGCAGGAAAGGAGATGCAAAACATTACTGAGGTATGGGATGATGTAAAAAAAAGATATTGTTTTTATACTTCATATACATGCAATCACATAAATCTTTTTGGAGGTCATTACAGCAACAAACTGAAATTGAATGAAATTTCACCACAGCTGACATCACCAACAATCTCATGTGAATAATATTCTGTTACATTTTCCACCCAAAAATCTGTTATTGAAGTGCTTCACTCTGTTTTTCTGCTGCTGTGCTGAGAATATAGTACACTCTTGCCTCTCTAATAAGCTGCCTCTGAGCATTCCAGCTCGTGAGAGCAGCTAAAGGACGAGGCAGAAAATCCGGAGTTAAAGGAGTAAGTCAAGTGGGAAGGTGGAGTTTGGCACAGAGGTTGTGGAGGTCACACAGCTGTGTGATGAGTTCAGTTGGACCTAGCTCAGCAGGTTGGAGTGAAAAAGCTTCTGTTCTCAAAAACAAAAACAAGCAGCTTCTATTTTCTCTTCTGCAGAGTTGCAGTGTTTAATTTTATAACTGCTGTCTATTTGCCCTTGATGCAGCCTCACTTGGCTGGATAAATTTGTCTCATGATCAACTCGGCTCCGTCTTGTCTGATGAAAGTCTTGCCAGGACTTCTTCCAAATTCTCCAGTCCTCTGGAGGTCTCGGAGTGGCACTCTATCACAGAGAAACCTGCAAAGGTGCTCCAGCACAAATCCGCCTCACTGGGCACTTATTTGAGGCCTCCTAATGCAAAATACAGCAACTGATTTCATATTTCATGGCGCCAACTATACTTAGAACAAATATTTCAGTGTCAGGGTCCATAAAAGTGACTATGCAGCAAGCCAAAGTCACATAGTGTACCCACAGCTCACTTCTCTCCTGGCTTCTTAGTGTCAAGATAGGCGATATCTCATAAAAGCAGCCTGATGGGCTCGTAAAAGCTGGCTTAACCTGTTTAGATGGATACTTTAGCCTATAGCTTTCACACCTTATTTAAGGTACTTCTCTCTTCTTACCCTGAAGAGGTCCAGCATAAACAACTAATGGAGGGAGACGTGAGAATTTCATAATTCGTCCGGTGATGAGACTGACAGAGCTGTCACATGTTTTTTTCTTTTTTCTTTAGGGCTCAATCCAGTAAATGAATTTTGTGTATGCTTGCAACTTTTGAACACATGATTCAGTCTAATCATTAGCATGCAGTGCAGCTTTGTTTCATTACAAAAGTGGCACCACTCTGAACTTCCCCCAGTGAATGTGTGTGTTTGTGTGAGAAAGACTCTGCATTATGTAGTCCTTGTTGTACTCCAAGTCTCCAAGTGTTTCTCAGTGTGAGCAAGCTCCTCTGAATCAATAGACTAGGATTAAGGGCCTTAGCTTCAAAGTTCATTTCTTTCTTTGTAGAAAATTCAGCTTGCTTCCCTTTTTCTTACAGAAACTAATTTATAGAAAAAATGTCAGATTTGTAAAGAATACTATATGTATTACTTCCCCATGAACATGGTATCTTAAAAATGTCTTTCCTCCTTTGCTTGTGTTTTTCTAATGAGACAAAAAAGCAATGTGTGCTGTGGGCTGTAAATTGTGTTACTTTAATTGTGCTGTTCAGCATGCCTTGACGTAATGAAATTTAAGGAGAACAGATGTGGGATCTTTGCACTTGAGTAGATTTTATTTCATTTTTTTTACAGTAAAAACAAACTTTTTGAAGTTTTTGCACCCCAACCTGCTGTCTGTTATTCAGTCTGAGAGCTCCTGCCATTCACCTCATAGGATGAGTTACATAACATTTAACTTTTTTTAAAAAACTTTTATTTACAAAAATGTTCTGACCATCCAGCTGGCTCTGCGTCATCATTGCCTTGGGGGATTTCACTGGCCCGTCTCACCCTCTTTCACTTTTAGCGGTTAAGCCACAGACCTTATATTAGAAGTGTTAAAACAACCCTCCAAGACTGTTTTTTTTCTAGAAATGGTCACACCTGTTTCCCCCTAATCCCTAGTGATACATCCACACAGCAAAACATGCAGAAGAAAAAGTGCCTTTGATCAGTTCCAGTCTATTCTCTCTGGATCCAAAGCTGTAAAACTTACTAGTGAGAATGCACTATTTTTCACCAAAATGTAAAAAAAAGCCACAGTTCCTCACCTGCAAGATCCCACAAGCAGAAGGAAAAAAGTAAGAGACCAGCCACTTGAGGAAATGAGGAATCTCATTTTGGACTTGTATTTTTAATCTCGTTTTTTCGTCACTATCTACACCTTGTGGTCATGATGAGGAGTGCAAATTGAGAGCCAGACTCAGCTCTATCTTCACCATAATGGACCAGAGGAGAACCCACTGTGGATGGCGCACCAACAGACCTGTCAATCTTCCACTCCATTCTTTCCTCATTTTCTCACAAGAACCCCAAATTACTCAAACTCCTCTGCTCCTGAGCTCCTTGTGCAGCTTTAGACAAAGACCCCCGATTTAGAGGAGCTGATTCTTATATGTACCGCTAGGGAAGCAAGAGATGAACAATACACCAAGCTTTCTGGACAGCCTGTTGAAGGGTGCAGCTCTGGGGGTTTTGCTTCTTTCCCTTGCTAATCAGAGCTCCACGCTCCCCAGTCACGCCACCAGTGAGGCCTAGGCAGGCATCCCAGATGATGGCCTCTTCGGACCCCAGAGGACCCCATATGTGCTGCTTGGGAGTCTGACAGGAATCATGGATTCACACTAACACACAGCTCAAGTACAACAGCAGCCCCTCATCTAGATGTGGGGTGTTTTAGCTGTTGAGGCGCCACTGTCGGTGCATCAGTCACAGGAGGACATGGGTGAAGTCAGAGCCTGACAAATCCAGGGTATTATCAGGCCTTTGTCCAGCCTGCAGCTGTCACTTACCCAGCTAGTGGGAGAGGATGAGGGGTACAGAAGGGAATTCATGACCTACCCCCTGTAACCACAGAGAGGGATTGAGGCATTCAGATAAAACATGGGAGAAAAGACAAAGAAAGGAAAAATGGGAAAGAAAGTGTAAAGTGGGAAAGAAATACCAGGAGGGGGTAATATATGCTTCAAATGCTTTCATTTCTTTGCTGGAAAAAAATTATGACAGATTGGCCTACACTGACTTCATCTGAAGACTCCAAAAAAGAAAAAAAAGTTTTATCTTTGTCTCTCTCCCCTTCAAAAATGACCAGCGGTAATGCAGATTTAATCTTTCTCTATCATAGCGGTAGGTCCCAAAGGCTGTCCATTTCCCCCAAAACGCCTCATCTTTCTGTCTTTGAAATAAATGAAAGTCCACGGGGCGATGGAATAAAGATGAGCTAAGCCTTTGACTTGATGCAAGATTGCCAAAGGGCCCAAATTTAAGAAGCCTGCCCCCCTCATCTGCTGCACAGAGATACTGGGGCCAGAGTAAGAAACCAGATAATCTGATAGAATTTCAATCAGCAGCGATCAGATAAGAAATAACAGAACTGTCTGATTTTTAAAGTCACGCTGAAGCTCCAGCAGTTCAGCTTGTTTCACTTTAGTTGAGAACTCCTATCAAACGTCATCTCTTACCCTCAGGATTACAACTCCTTATTTTCATTCCAATCCGGACTATGACTGACCCCTGATCTTAGGTATGCTCATATGACCCATGATACACTCGCAGTGATTGGATTACCCCTTTATTGGCCAGTGTCAGCATTTACAGGGCATGTCAAGACTCAGTGAGGCTTTGATCCACCACCAACAGAAGCAAACAAGGGGACTGTGGCATAGTTTGCATCTTGGACTCTAAGCCCTTTGGTTTGTGGAGACATCTGCCAAATCCTCCCTGGATCAAAGGATGACTATTACACAGACAGGCATCCACATACCCCCAACTGGAGCTTTAGAGTGCTCATGACCCCTGTCAACAAGTCAGTTTAAAAAACACAGGTGGGATGAGGGTCACACATATGTACCCACATAGACAGAGACACACTTGTTCTTTCACAGCCTGATATAAAACCAAAGCTTTTAAAAGGTGTCTCTGAAGTGGGTTTATACTCTTTGAAAACACACCCACCATCTTACTACACATAAAACTTCTTTTCATAATATTTCTGTGACGGCAGAGAAAATTGGCTGAAGCAGCAGTGGTGTTATTCCGATGCTCCCTGAATCCTTGTTGGTTGACCTGACTCTGCTTGCCTGAGAATTCACAGGTTCACGTCTCTCAATACGCCTTTCAGAATAAGCTATCTGCTGGGCTATAAATACAGCAATGCTGTGACTTTACTGGATACAAGCGTCTGTAAAGTGAGGAGGACAGTCAGAGAGACAGAAACAAGGAAAGAGAGAGAGTGAAAGAATGTGTTGGCCTCTCTGTGTCTCTTTCTACCATCTGTGTGTTAAAGTTTGTGTCTTGTGGGTATTTTGTGTGTATTTCAGAGGGCTAACCTAAGAGGCCAAGTGCTGACATTTCAGCTGGCTGAAACTCACAGATGTATTTTCAGCAAATCTCATTATACTGGACAGAATGAAGATGCCGGCTGTGAAAATGCTGTGGCATACGGATACTTTATCTCCACCATGTTTTTTAATTACTTTACAGGCAGGATCCCATTTTCCACTGATGCACATTTTAACTGCATACGATCACAATGCAGACAGCAAGCCTGTACCCCCTGAGAACAATATGTGACCTTTTCTTCTTATACACAAACACATGGCTTACAGCAGACTGATGAGCAGCACTCATTCATATTCTGTCATACCAGTCTATTGCTGGGGTGACACATTCTGCCTGCTGGTTCATGCTGTCCTTCAGGTCTATTACACATGGATGTATTCAGAGGTGAATTTATAAGCAGTGATACCTGATACATTGGCAACAGTCATGCTAACTAATTATGCATTGATGTGCCTAAGCAATGGGGGAGCGAAGGCAACTGAATCCATCTTTTTGTCTGGTTGTTACGGCTTCTGGTGTCTCTTTGTTCTTGATTCCTGCTCCCTTCAACTGCAACTCCATCTCTTATTGTGTGCATAGATTTACAAACCATGGAGTGCTTTCCAAGAATCCCATCATCTTGGTACCCCTATGGTGGGTGAAGGACCAAAAGGAGAAGCCCCTGAAGATAATCTAGATATTGCACAAGCCTCCTTTGAACTGCCATGACAAATTCACCCCTCGTTAAATCCCTACCCGACCTCGATGCAATTTCCATTTGTAGCGCTTTGAAAAATATATTGAACTGCTATGCTTCTACTTCTTTAATTTGCTGGAGATCTTGTCTTCACTCATCTTTTCCATTTCCACACCCCACATGATCCTCAACCACATACTGGAGCAGATATTTAGCAATGCAAAGGACATCCGTCTTTCTCAGAATGCTTCAGTAGATGAGAGAAGGGCAATAGGTCTTATCATGTAGTGAGTGTATATGGACTCTGGTAGTCTTGTTTATGGCCTGAGGTTTCTGGATGGTCAGCTGGTTCCTTTAATCCAGTGGTGCATGTTTGGGATGCTGATGGTAGCACTGACCCTCCCAAGAGGGTCAAAGAGAAAAATTTACGAGGCTGTTTGTTTGGAGTCAGCCTCGTCTTCTCTTTGACCATGCAGCTGGGGGATTAAGCTAATTGCATGCATTGGACTTCACAGATCTATGTTTAGACAGACTCGTAGTCAAACAGAGATGATTATATGGATATACAGCTTTTATTTGAATATGTAGCATATATATGAAGACAATAAATTCAGAACAGAACATAAAGTTACATTGAAAACAGAAAAAAAGATGCAAATAAAACTGTTAATTAAGAGTTCCATAGAAGATTTTGTTTTCTTTTTGTCTTATAGTTAATGACCCTCTGCTGCACAGCAAGGAAGCTTGCCTGCATGCCAAACTTCTGTCAGTTGTATATAATTGGCTGGAAATTTATGACACATCAGACGTAACTGTAAATAAATATACATAACAAAGACATATCAAAGTAAACTTACTTACTTTTAT
Source organism: Ambassis agassizii (assembly GCA_036025115.1). Taxonomy (NCBI): domain Eukaryota; kingdom Metazoa; phylum Chordata; class Actinopteri; family Ambassidae; genus Ambassis; species Ambassis agassizii. Next base: position 9,129 of record JAVQJX010157614.1, read on the forward strand.
CAAAGTAATGCAAACATTTATGAAGAAAAATTGATTTTCTTGGTGTGGTTCTCCACAGCCTACAATTACATTAAGTAATGTGATAATTTATTAAATATTACATTTGCTATTTAAGCAACCTCGAGTAAATAGAGAGGGAACATTGATTTTGTAATGAACAGTAATAAAAGGACTTCACCATCACCCCACACCTTAAAAGCATAAGCTACCTCACACCCCAGCGAGCCACTTAATTGCCCACATCCACATAAAAGGCCTAATGTACGCTCCCTGCGCTCCCACACACATAAAGCTATAGGAATCAAATGGACTATAACTAATACAATTGATTTTGATCAGGCAGTACGAATAACACGATAACCACGTCCCGCCAAGTGCTACTCAGGGGCACGCACCAAGATCCACGCATGCATCCTTTATGAGCTGCTATTTATTGTGCTTTTAATGAAGCTTGATTGGCAGCATGTCCTAGTGCCCATTATCATCAGAAGGATGTGCTCATTCTAATCTGCAATTATCACCATAATTGCGCTCAGAATCCTCTGGGTCCAAATAAGCAATCACTTCCACCGCTGGCACGCCACCTGTAAGTGCTACTCAGGAGGACACACACGGTGACAGGTCCTTGTATCAAGGGGGCATTTTGAAAATCCTTTTTGGCTTTGTGTCCTTCCTCCTCGTTTGTCTCTGTTCTCTGTCTGGCTGGTGTTTCCTCGTCCTGGCTGACTTTGTTTCTTTACTCTTCACTCACATGCTCTTGATTAACCTTTCCCTTTGCACTCAGCACCATCCCCGAGAACACCCCTCCTGCCTTTATCTCAGTCTCCTTGCCTCACCCTATCCATCCCACTCCCTACATCCCCGAGCTCCCATCCCCTTCAAGCACAAATTCCTAACCTTTGGTCACTTTCATCCCTGTGGTATGCATAAATGCAGGCCTATTATCAAGCCAGTTGTCTCATCATAATTATGCTTTTTGTCATGTGCTGCCTCTGTAGCTGGTGATAAAAGGAGAGCCTGATTAAGCTGAGGGAAAGCTATTGATTCCTATTGACAGGCCCCTCAAAGCCCTTTAATGAAGGGGATGTAAATGAGGGTTTTCCACAGTGTTTAATGACTGCGTACCATAAAAGGCCAACATTCTTCTGCAGTCTAAAAGGGACATGCATCACTCACAATGGTTCACAAGGGACACTTTTATTTATAGAAATGCTTCAGGAGCTACAGCTAGAAATAAGGAGGAAAAAGATGAAGAGACATCAGATATGTAAACTGGAATCATGACTGCCACATCAAAGGATGCTCACTACAATTTAGAGAGGTGTTAATGAGGTCAAGTGAGTTATTCAAATATGAAAAGGCACCTGTAACAACACGCTAGCTAGACTAACGTGCCAGGTGTGATTTAGAGTGAGGGTAAAAACCTACATCCAAATCACCATGTGCTCTCTCTCTTTTCTCTTCAGCAGTCAGATGACTCCCAGTAACCATGACCGGATACAGAGACTGAGACATGAGTTCCAGCAGGCCAAACAAGAGGATGACCCTGAAGACCATCAGCACACATACAGTTTCAAGCAATCCTGGGTGAGTGTCTGGCATGAGGGTAGAATTTCTCTATCAGACATCCTATTCTAAAACTTGAGTAAATCCGCTAGGAGATCACCATCTTATCACCATGCTTAATGGATTTTATCTTTACTGGATTAAGTCCTCTCCTTTTTATTGTTGTTTTCTCACTACACACAGTGTAGCCCATCAGATACCAATCTGGCAACCCATGTGTAGTCATGCCTGTTGAATGTTGAAGCATTTATACCTTTGGAATGCACCAAAAATACAATTGACTCCTTTTCAATTTTTTAGGTGCGTTATGTGCA
>JAVQJX010157697.1:0-14329 GCA_036025115.1 Ambassis agassizii
GTGTGTGTGTGTGTGTGTGTGTGTGTGTGTGTGTGTGTGTGTGTGTGTGTGTGTGTGTGTGTGTGTGTGTGTGTAGCTACTCACCTGTGCATTGCCGAAGGCCACATTCTGACACAATCTATTGATGTCCTGCTTACAGGAGTCATACAGCTCTGGATCCAGACGGATGTCCTCAGACTGCAGGGATTCAGGGTGATTTTATAGAAAACAGAACAAAAGACAAAACAGATGCAGGTGAGGAAATGCTAACAACACAGGTTCATCAAATCTCAGCCCTGACTAGTTATTTTTGTTGCTTTGATTAAAGAAAATTCACACACAGTGCATCTTAATATTGTTAATTCCTTCCCAATTGCTGAAATAAAAGTTCTTGGAATCTTTTCTTGTAGGGCATTCGAATAACCAACACCCAACAGTAAAGTCTAAAGGTGCATTGAGATATTTAGATTTCTGGATTTCTGGATGTCTTGAATGATTAGGATTTGAAAACTTTTTTTTTGTGGTCTAAAATTAGTAAAACGCATTTATCATGTCTCTGGGCAGTGGCTCACTTCCAACATGAAGTGTTATGCTGAACCGCTGACCGTTGTGTTATTGAACATACCATCTCCACCTCCTCCACACGCAGCTGTTTACGACATTTGACGGACACACGCTGTTCCTTGGCATCTTGTAAGGTGTCGTTCCTGACTGTGGTGCTGAGGCAGATCACAACATCCACCCTGACAACAACAGAAGACACACAGTATAATACAACTGTTGCTGTCCCCATGTATGCTATAAAATGAGGAGATCTTATGTTTTACATGCATTAGACAGGTAATGTGAGTGCTGACTTCTTACTTCTTTTTAATGTTAGGACACAGTTTGAGGACGTCTTCCTTGCAGGCAGTTTTGAACTTGTAGGAGAAACGGAAATCTTTGATCTGAATCTGTGCACAGACAGAGATACTGGTTAAATTTTACAAGAAGATTTATTCATAGCATCCTGACCAAGCTTCTTCTTCTGTACATTTTGAACTAAAAACACATTTTCGCCAATCTGCTCACCAGCTGGAAGTGGGTTACCCCCACTGCACATTTCTCATTCATCTCCTTCTGGTGTTTGTTCTGAACCAAACACTCCATCAGATCTCCAGTGTCAATCTGATTATCAGCTACCTCCTGGCAGACAGAAGGAAAGAAACAGAAAGATGTAAATGGATAGTTATCATTTTGAGCTATTTTTTGTCAATATTGCATGAATCTATGTAACCACGACAACTGAACAGTCAAAGTTTAAATGCTTTGGATTGGTTTTCATAAAATGAATAATTGACCAATACTTACATGGCAGTAGCCCTGAATGACAGGTTCACATGCACGCATCAGCAGAGCCTCAATCTGAATATCCTGAAGATAACGACAAATAAGACAGTTAAAACTTTTAAACAACTTCACACAAATAAGCTTTGGCTTGACAACAGGTTTGAAATAAGAAAAAATGCCAATAATACTGCAGAAACAGACAAAACTATTGGACTTGAATCTGTGGTGGTGATGGGAATTGATTACATAATGTGTGATTCTGTATGGATATAACTAAAGCTAAGCTTACAATTGTAATATTTCATGAAAATACTTTTCACTTTCACCTGTAGCATCATGTTAGATGGCAGAAACTAACCTCCGACTCCAGCTCTGTCAGGTTCCCCACCACATCTCTGCAGTCAGGTACCAGATCCTCCAGATGATCCTGCAGACACTCTAGCTCCTGGCCAGCCTCTGTTTTCTCACTGCACCACTTGCCCAGGTCGATCATACAGCGCTTTTGCAGCTCAGGGTCCAGCTTCACATCCAGCGCCCTCTGGTGGAGAATCCTCTGCACCTCTACCTTACAGTCCCGGGAGAGCTGCAAGAGGATGATGACAGAGGGGAAATTAATGTCCCTTTTACTGCACAAAACGCCATAAAATGATAGTCCACCCAAAGTTATTCATAATTTGGCCTCTCAAAAGTAATGTCTAAAGCCATTTCTAACAAAGTAGAGACAAAAAATTGTTCCACAAACCTGGTATAACAGTGACTACTACACAGGACTAGTCTGTGTTCTACTGCAGATATAATGGTTTGGGTGGAGTATCACTTTAAGAACAACTAGTGCATGTCCCACTGCTGAATTTAATCAAAAGCTTCATTTGCTGCAGTTGATTAATCAGAGTAATGGTGTTTTCCCATATCTGAAGCCTTGTAATGATTCTTTAGCAGCTCATGTCAGCAATTAAGAACCAGCTCACACATGCATTGGTAGATAAGAATTTTCCAAACGCAAATCACATCTCCTGCAAACCACCAATCATCCTGCCAGGCATGTCCCGTTTTACTCCGATTATCATCATCAGTTCAGCAGCAAGTCGTACTTACAGTTGCACCATGGTTTTCTGCTTCAGACACCCCACCGGGGAGCTATGAGAATACCTTCTGGTCAGTGAAGTTCACTAAATAGTAAATTCCTTATATAGCATTATCATTAACCTAAAGGCTAAAGAATGCCAGGGTGAAAAAGAAGAGGGACCTAACATTTTAGATTTTACAGCTACATGTTTACAGAAATCGTCCACACAACAGATTCTGTATTTTCTATGCTTGGTATTAACCGTGTAGACGGGTAATTTTAATGAACAAATTAATTTGAAGGTTAGATCAGATGGAAATTCAGGATGACATTAGAGACTCACCCTGCGTCCCTGCTCCACAGAGCGATAGGCGTGACGGTACAGACAGGAGAAAATGGCGCCGGGTGGCATTGTCTCGCTGGTCTCGTTCCAGCCGTGAGTGTGGCAGAGTCGAGACGCATCGCCCTGACATTTCTTATAGAGGATGGGATCCAACCTGGGAGCGAAAGGAACTGTCTCTTTAGAAAGGTGCCAGATTCAGTGTTGGATTAATAACTCATTATATTAGGCAAAGTATACTTTTTTTGTTTAATTTGTTTTATTTCTTTTCAGTAAATCTGTCTGGACACAAATATTCACAGGACTTACTTCCAGTCTCTGGCGATGAAGTACTGCAGCTCCAGCAGTCTGTGCTCACAGTCCTCCACCATCTTCTCCGTGTACAGATGCTCCATGAGACATGACAGGATCCTGAAAGATCAGTGACACAAATCCAAGTTACATTTAAAGTGGAGCCAAGCAGAGAGAAGAAGAAGCAGCTACAGAGTGAGGAAGTCTTACATGGGGTCTCCATTGCGGATGTGTTTACAGGCCGTTTGGATGACAGACTCACAGGCCTCGTTAAGTGCCCTGTCGATGCGATAGTCTGCTCCGGGGTCAGCCTCCTGGATTAGTGTCTGGAGCTGAAGACAAAAAACATAACGTTAAAAAAAAAAAAAAAAAAAAAAATTAATATCAGAAACCTTTATTATCGTTCCATTGCTTATTTAGAAACAAACATGTTCAATACTGTGTTCCCTCTGACTACTTCCATAGGCTTTAATGAGTTGTGCTGCAGCAGGTGTGGCTGCATGGAGATTAATGTCTAAAAACTTCAATAAACAGAAGCAATGTTGTGAAGAATAATGGACCAAAATTCCTCCACTATGATGTGAGAGGCTGATAAAGTCACATAGGAAACCATTACCTCAACTTATTGCTGCTAAAGGTGGATTTATATACATACAGGCTGGTTAAGTTATTCCCAACTCACCGCCTTCTGACAGTTATCCTCGATGGCTCCCATGTCTCCTCTGCCAACCCTCATCAGGCAGTGCAGTGTCCGTCCTTTGCGGTGCAGACCGGAGCAGTGACCCTCAATCTCTCTGCGGCAGTGCAGCACGATCTCAGGACTCAGAGAGAAATCCTCCATCAGCATCCGCCTGTAATCCATCATCTCACCTTGACACTCACCACTGACTATACGCCCTGAAATGCACATAAAGATACACACTAAGCTGTGGCTGCCAGGGAATGTTTTAGAAAGGGTCCATTTTTCACTACAAGGAGACAGACATACAGACAAGCCTTAATAAATCACAAGTAAAAAAATAGGACAGTGACAGGTAAGTGCTTATGATGGCTTCCAACTGTTGTACCTATTGTTACCTAATTAAAGACAACAATAAGTTGTGACAGACTAACCTCTATGCACCGCAGATTCCAGACACAGCAGCAGGTAAGACAGGCGAGCTTCCCTGGCTCGGGGCATGTTGGTGTCCATGTTGCAGCGGTACTTCCTCAGGTCTGACTTACAGGCTTTGGCAAGTGAGTAGCTGACCTTGTAGTCCTGGGCGATCAGCTTCTGCCTGGTGGTCAGGGCCTCACGGCACTGAAGGGACACATTCACCGTCAAGATCACAACAAGGTGACTCAGGTTTAAATAAATCTGAATTTCAATCACTTATGAACAGGACTCACCCTCTCAGACATGGCCTCCTCAAACTTGTGATTAAAGAGACATTTGTAAACTCGTCCTTCACCAGCCACGGTCTAAAAAATAAAAACACTGTCAGCTGCAGGACGGATTATGCACTCGTGTGGAAAAGGTATGCACATTATTAGTTAATACTTTAAGACTTTAAGGGATGGGTAAACAAAAGCAGCCACTATTTGTTAAGCAGGCCTATTTGCAGCTTTTTTTACAGTTAACCTTCAAAACTGAAGATCCACTTAACCCCCATTGATTACTGGACAACACAAACACACTGCACCTCCATGGAAACAACATTAGTGACAGGCATTTAAAGCTGTCAAATCTCATGAATCCTACATTATGGCAGGATATGATGAATGCCAATGCAGCACAGAATAGAACAGATGTACACAAAGGTGGATTCCCATAAGAAATGTAAAGTAATGTAAAAAAAACAGAACCTCTGTTTCATGAATATATGAACAGGTTAGTTAATCCTCACATTTTCGCAGAAGCGTTCTCTATCTTCTCTGCAGGCAAAGTAAAGGTAGCGGTCAAGGTGGAAGTCATCAGAGGAGAGCTCGGCGACCCTCATGATGGCCTTTTTACAGTCATCCTTGATGGCGTGCGCTCCAGGCTGCCCCTCAGCCTCCCGCACTAAACCTTTTTCCAGACAGGCAATCACCTCACCCTGCGAGTGGATATCCTACAAAGAGAGAGAAGGTCAAACAATTACATTATCAGTATCAGTGGCAACAGTGACACTCATAGTCCATATGTTATGAAAGACATAGCCTTTACAATAAATATCATTACATATTAAATAACACAATATACTTCCTGTCCTTGACAGGTTAGAATATAGATGCATGATGCAATCATTAAGGTAAGTTTTTAGACTCAAAGGATCATGTCTTTGAGAGACAGGCGTGCTAATTTTACATGGAGCCCTACAAAGAGTGGAGCACAGAGGTGTGCATATCTTTCTTCACTCTATAGTCCCTATAGCTCTTACTTTTCAAGACTGTAGAGTCTGGCTGCTTCTGAGTTTTAAATATAGAGTCAACATGGTCAGTCTAATCTTCGTTATGACTACATGCCAGCACGTTAAACTGAGCCACCATGACAAATTCCTGATAATGAAACCCAACTCTGGTCCCGCTGACAAATAAATAATTTGCTCCGAGTTCTAATTGTGCCAACGTGATATCCCATAATAAGTGTGTGCCTAACGGGTTTATGAGGTTTAGCCTGGCACAGCAGTGAGACAATGCGTTCAGAGGATATTGATTAGTTCTGCTTGCTGACAAACTGCTGTCAAACTTGTTTTTGCCCTCAATCCAGTTGAGACATTTTAAACACAGTTTTCAGTTTAATTGGAAGGAGGGATGAGGATACTGAAGACCCACCACAAACTGTGCTAACAGTATGCAAGCCCAAATAGCTTAAAATGAACTGTCTGTTTAATTGCAAGCCAGAACAGCTTCCGAGATGAAATATTTAATTAATAAAGTGCAGTTACTAATGAATAAACAGTGTTTGAATTTGCACTGACATCATTTTTGTCATTGTAAAAATAGACCTTCAGCATTACTCTACAATGTATACAGTATGAAATAAGCCTGAAGCCAAACTGTTCCACTCTGGTGCAACAGTGGACAAAAGATACTGGAGTGGTTACAGGACAGGTCTCACTGAGACAAAGCTCAGACTCCACATAACCTCAGTTAACACACTCCTAGTCCAATCTGACAAAGCTGACAGGACATAGCAGGTATTCAAGCTACAAAGGGTATCAGACTGTATTATAAGCTGTATTAAAATACATGCTTGAAGTGATCAATGAAACTAAAAGCCATTGTGGCGGCACTTTTGTTCACCTTCTCCCCGGTGCTGATGCTGCCGCAGCGGAGTGCATTTACGTCATCATGACACCTATCCATGAAGCCACAGATCAGCCTGTAGTCGCTGTAGATAATGCTGGTCATCTTAGTGATGTATTGGTTGCACTGGTAGTCAGAGATGTTGCTGCGGTGATCCACCAGACAGGACACCAGGTAGCCTTTGCCCAGCTCCTCTGCCGCACATTCTTTAATCTGAGTGAAGAGAAGACGTACATTTGGTACAATTAAAGCATTTGTCCTGTTTCACGTCAGATGATGGTGTTAGAACGGTATAAATGAGTGACCAAATGATTTAGTTGGGTGACTGACCTCAGAGATGGTGGTCTTGCAGACCTCCACGGCTACAGATTCAAACTTTGGATCTGTGGTCAGGTTCAGCTTGTAATTCCACAGCAGCTGAAGGAGAAAAAACAACACAAAGAAGGTGAATTACTGTGATACAGACGGCAAATTAAAATCCATGTATTAGCATATATAATTTGTGTTGTCAAACTACTATCTAAAGGGTCAAATACATAAAATCACAGGATTCTAAGATGCAGGAAAAAAAGGTGTTTGAAGGTAAAGACACTCACATGGTTGCATTCTGCAGCAATTTCAGTTTCCTTAAAGAGAAAGAGAGAAAGAAGAGGTTAGGTAATTTCAGGTTGCTGAAGGCTGGATGCAGACCTCACGTTCCTGCTTTCAAAGAGTAACACAAACACGGTGATAGTTTATGATATTTGTGTGATATTTGCACAAGTGCTGATGTTTTATCTCAGTTTTGAAGATCATCAGTGAACTCGGATGAGGCTGACGCTGATTCCTGTAATATTATCATGAAGCCGTTATCAATAATAAATAATAATAATAAAGCAGCAATTCGCTTCGTTCTTTTCCTGTAAAGTTACTGTAATGTATGATAACACAGACGCGTTGCTTTGTATTCGTTGGTACGTGTTACTCTGATCAGCTGATTGAAAACATGCACGGTGCGAGACAACTGATGAAGTTTGTTGGAGAAACAGAGAAACGTCTTCAGGGAAACTAAAGTCCAGATGCCTTGCTTCAACCTTTTATTTGAATGAAAATGATCTGGATGAGTGTGAATCTTCACAGACGTGAGGGACAGCGTACCGTTTTTACAACGTTTTAAAACGTGTACTCCGAGACAGTAGGGGGAGCCACGTCACTAAAAGTTACTTAGTATCCCTTTAATGTGCCAAAGAAATATGTGACAATGAGGACACCTCATCTGAAGGCTGTAAGAGATGAAGCCAATTCTGACTAGTTTGCAATCCAATAATCCACAGCATAAGAGCATTCAAACCGTTGTGGAGTTTTGCAGTGGTGAGAGGTGCTGATATCACAGTTAAGCTAGTGTAGGTGTTGTAGTTTTGGCTCAGTAACCCTTATAAATTACTCTTTTGGCCTACTGACTCAGAACACAGTTTATTTTCCCAATGCGCCGTTAACCTGTGGTGACCTGTCTGACGCCCTGACTCCTCTCCCCTTCGACCAGACAAAACCCCAACTGGACTGTATGTGTGCCTTTGAAATAATAGCTCTGCGGATGGTCACAGAGGTTCTAACCGTTTACCACATGGCAGCCACTGTAGGGGCCAGGAATAGGCTGTCTCTGTGTTGGAATGTGTGTGTTTGCGTGTTCTATTTACAGTGTATGTTACACACAACTGTAACAATGCTGCTCACACAAACAATAAATGTAGAGTGATAGGGGGTTGAATGGTAGAAGCTGAATACTGTGGGTCACGGGGTTCCTGTGAGATTCCAGTAGGATGGGAGTCAATTTCATCTTTCATTACATGAAAGGAAAAAAAATGGCCTGCAGTGGGTGGGACCAGGAACCATAATAACAGAGTCAAATGCAGGAAGAACACTGTTGCAATACTGAGTGAAGGACAATATCCCATGTTTTTCTGCTTTAAAACATGTTCCTAAATGTCCAGACTGGCATTCCTTCACAACACACAGGATAGTGGGACAGGAAGGTTTTTTTTATGCAAGTGGGGTGGGGCATCTCACTAGCAATGGGTTCAATAGAGTTACATACAGAAAATGATCCTAATTCCAGCTCCAAATGTGAACAATAATCCCAAATGTTGCTCCCCTGATTCTATTGATTAAGAGGATAATATAGGTAATACATAAATCATTCACAACACTGAGAAGACTTCTTGGCATGAATAACTGGAAATATGACCAAGACCAATCTAGAAAAAAGGTGTGGGCAAGTACAAACAATGACAAAGAAAGGGTTTATTTATCTGTGCAGTCTTACACTGTGTTTCTTCATTTGTTCTTCTCATGAACATGCAAAACTATTATTATATAATTATTATATTATATAATTATTGTTACTGATATATAATTATTATATAATTAACACACAAGACATACATAAAAAAATGCATGACAAGAAAGTTGCAGTTTGAAGAATGAAATTCTAATATTTTCTACTTCTATTTAATCACAAATCTTAGATGGACTTACTGCTTTTTATTTAAATCTACAACATAATCTAAACATTTCTATTAGAATATCTAATCTAATCTACATGCTTACTGATTTTTATTTAGTCATAAATAAAATGACAGCTCTGCAGCTCTTTATTGTGCATTATTCCAAGGCCACGTTGAATACTAGAATCAGATCTGCAAACAGAATCACAAACAGAAGAACAAACTGCTGCTATGCTGAACTGACTGTTGCTATGGATGGATCAGAAGACTGAAACATCTAGTTTGAAATCAACGTTTTGTGTTAAAATACTGACTAATCTACTAATAGGCTGTGTAGTAAGGAGTGCAGCAGAGGAGTGAGAAAATACAACTTGCTTCCATGTTGCAATCCTTACAGGATTTTCATCTGGAGCATGATAATGTTTTCTTGTAAAGCTGACAGAGTCAGTGTCAGCATTAAGCAAAACAAAGGTGGGTGGGGAAGGTTGGATAGCTGTGGATACTGGATCAAACAGCAGAGGAAATTTGCTATTTTTTCCTAGCGTTTCTGGACCAGCTGCTGACCCACAGGGAAAGACCACACCTCTGTGCATGCTTAATTCACCTCTGGACTCAACCACCAAACACTACTGCAGAGCACAATATGACTCATATGGGCAGAGATCCAGCTTTGTGAAGGGATGTGCAGATCTGCTCCACGTCTGATCTAAAACGGATAAAAAAGGGTGGCAACAGAAAAATAACTGTTCAGTTGAATCACTCCAAACTGTAGTATTATTTTTTGCTGCACACAGCTGTAATATCATACAACAGGAGAAGCCTGCCGTCTTCACAGACACACATACTACTCAGGGTCTTTTTGTTTACCAGCGTCCCAGCTCTACTCTCATTTAATAGCTGCAGCTAAATTAAACTTAATCAGCTCCTTTTGTCTTTGGAGATCCAGAAAAAGGGTGAGCTATAATTAGAAATGGATGAGAGAAGGAGATGGAGAGAGAAAATGACATATAAAGTGAGAGAAAGGAAAGGGAAAGCCAGCCATTTCCAACACCTTCTGAGTCATGATGCAGAAGAGTCACTGCAGCTAGGTGACTCGATAGAGTCATCATTCAAAAAGCTGACAAAAGCATAATTTAAAAAAATGGCCCTGACCCATTCTAATTCTAGGCACAACTGATAGCATGTTATAACTTCAACAAGTATACAACTTCAATTGTATTGTCATAATATAACTAATGCTGAAGGTTCATGCATGTCATAGATGATGTCATGTGGTATTCACTTATACCATAAAAATACAATAAAGCTTTCAGAACACCCAGAATGCACTGGGCTAATAGCCTTCTTATAGCTTTTTACGACTAAAAGCAGATGGTTAGAAGGCATTAAGGTGAGGTTAAACTCAGACATGAGTAAACTGGGTCAGTGAATACTCCACATATTAACACTACTGTCTCTATGCTGTGTCTGTTTCTTTTCGTGAATTATGTGTCCAACACTCTCCTGTCCATGTGTGACCTAAACCATTTCTGTAAAATCCTAAAAAAAAACCTAAAAAATAAAAATGGCTGCTACATACAGCGACTCCACTGTCTGTCATTGCCCTGCCACAGGCACCTCTGAGCAGCTGGCAATGTATGGCTCTCTCTTACTCTTTTCTTACTTATGCCCTGTTCCTCTGATTCTATTAGTAGTACTAAAAGTCCATCATTATAGCTAAAATGTCTGCAAAAGGCATGCAAAAAATGCAGAAGTATAGTTGGCACTGTGACCTTAGCTTTGCAGAAGTACAAAAAAAAACAGCAAACAGAATTTCAAGGGCCTGAGTTGGCCCCTTCTTATCTGACCAAATCTCAAGAATTCAGTGGAAACTCAAACAGCATATATTTGCATTCACAAGAGAATTTCACGCTTCACAGACAAGAGCAGGTCCAGTAAAAATAGACTCTGTGCATAAAGGAGAAAGAGCCACTAATGAAATGCTTCAGTGCACAAGCTACAATATCAACATATTCCCCCCAGCAGCATTCACAAAGCTGGAGAGTGGTGCAACTCAAATCATTTACATGTGCTGCAGTTTCAGCCAATTAATAGATGATTGGAGGCAGAACTTTAAAGAACAGAAACTGTTTAAATTCTTACTTTCTATATTCAGGTTAAACAATTATGCATCTTAACCCAAATGTTTTCAAACCGCTATGAGGTCAGAATTCTGGTCAGGTGTGTGACAGATGTGTGTTGGGACTTCACAGGACTGAAAAGACCTTTCATCAAGCTGTCAACTAGAAAAAGATTCAGAGCAGGAAACAACTCTTATTAGAATGGGATTTAAGCGTGTTGTACTGACTGTTGTTACAGTTATCAAATGAGTTATATTTTATGTTATTTGTCCTTAAAGCTTCATTAAGATGTAGCTGGGTAACCACAACAACCACTGTAAATGAAGCTATATGTGAAAGACACTAGACTAAAGCTCTACTGATCCTCTTCATATTCACTATGCTCCCCATTCATTCAAATGTCCACCTGTACATATCCTCAGATGTCTGCTGGACCTTTTCTTGGTCTCAATCTAATGCACCTTTAGACTTAATTCAAAACTAGTGAACATGTCCCACTGCACCTGGACCTATGACCAGTGTGGTTTTGAGTAATATGTAATGCTGTGTGCGTGCATGCGTGTCAACATTGGTTTGAGCATCCTGGCCAGTATTTTTCCACTGCAACTTAGCAATAAATCACCAGATAATATTTATCAAGGACTCCAGCAGTGCTATGGCAGCATGAAAGGTATCATTCTCTCTCATACACAACCGTATCTGCTAATAAACAAGAATATGAGAGACAACATGGAGACCACATCATTTTTTTCCTAATATGGTGACCAGTATGTCAGATTAGGAATTCATAGTCACAAATTTTGAAATGCATAACTAAACAAGACCCCAAGACTCTCTTGATCACAGTTTTCAGTTTGGAATTCCATACTGAGGTGTGTTCTACAGGAACTTCAAGACAAAGGTATTCATGTAAGCATTTATCCATCTGTAAAAAATACAATCCCCCTCCCTTATCTTCAAAATAAAAGACTCAAAGTGCCATCTGTTAGTTCTCCGTGCACATTGAATCAAACTTTGCCAGTTTGAACAACTGCTCCTGATCACAATAATTCCGGAGTTATTAGGAGGAACTCGGACTTTAGCAATAGTAGTATATCTCATGACATAATCTGCATCTCAATTTGCCAGCCTCCTTCTTCTATCTGCACTGTTTGAGAGTTCATTTGTCAGTAGTAATATCACTATATCATCATGGTTTCTGACATTTTCTCTGTAAGGGTTGTTGGGAAGGAGACGCTTGGTCTGGTTTACTACATCTCATGAATATGTACACACATTCATTACACAGTGTCAGATAAAAAAAAAATGTGTTTGTGTGTACTACAGTTCATAGGCTTTTTTGCTAGCATAGTTAACATGCGCTTTAGACTACTCTTGCAAGTAGATGCATTTGCAAACTACTTTTTGTGACATTGGAAGTTTGGCCTGGTACTAACTGATAAGAAGCAGTGGCAGTACTGCGTCCGTCAGTGTGTACAAATGCATGTGCATACACTGTATGCTGTCTGCACATGCATTTGTAGTTTTTATAAACTGTAATTCACAAAGCTTGTATTTAACCATGGACCATGGCAGCTATACTAAATGGTTCAATATTATATTGACAATTGTTGCATCCCAACTGTGAATGACACTGGTTGTTCAGGAAATACTGGACAATAAGGATAACAACAACTGTGGATCTGTGGAGGACAGTATGGTGTATTGTGTGCCCTCTACCCAGCCTTTCACAATTCTACACTGCATACTAGCATAGAGCTTTGGCTTCCTACTAATCATTACCACAAAACACTTTGCAGGAAAGAGGGAGAGAGGACACAAATTACACGTCATCTTCTGTCATGACTAACCAAAAACTAAAGACCAAAACCCTGTGTGAGATTGAAAAACATGTCAAAATAGAGCATGTTTAAACCAATTACTTCTGCTTTCAAAAAGTCACATAGTCACTTTTATCCTATTAGGTCTAGCAACTGGTCTTGCGCCACACCGTCAGACTGATGACACTGAGAAAATACAGTCTGATTAGCAGTCCACACAGGCCTCCTAACAACTCAAGTATCAACTAATTAAAAGAGGATGAGCCACTAGCAGTGAGAGATTTAATGACTGCTAACATTAGCAGTGGCAGAGATGGAGCTGGATGAACAGTTTTAGACAAATGTCAACATTAACCCTGAATGGAAGTCAGATAACTGAATTCTGGAGAGATAGTGATGGATCTTGCTTAGCAACGAAGAACAACCTTTTTTTTCTTCATCTTGGCTGATTAATCAAAACTCATTAAAAGTTTAAATAAGTGGTGAGTAGGTAGATAATTCAGTTCCCAGGGATACTGAACAGTTGTTTTAATTTACCAGAAAGCAACCATTCTAATTCTGCTTTATGTTCATTGCTGTATTGCAATTTACTAGTGTGGGTTCACTGCAGTCCTTCCGTAAATAATCATTTTAAATTAGTAACTCCATGAGACAGACAAACATCCTGGTAAAAGAAGAAGGGTGGGCATCAAAGTTTCAACAGAGATTGTGCCATTTCAAAAACAGCACACACTGGTTTAGAAGTTCTATTCCGCACATCATACTGCAGCAGATTAAAAAAAAAAAAAACAATGACCCGCTGCATCTAAGTGTGAATTTGTAATTATCATACACGGGTTACAACTGGGATGACAAGGCAGAATCAGACATGCAGGCTTCATGGGGCGGACAGGCCAGAGTAAAGTCTTCAATCACCAGAGCCTCCTCCCTCTGGACTTGGAGGCACTGTACCACGTACGCAAAACCACAGCCACCAAGCAAAACTGACAGCAGGCAGGCCGGAGACACACAAAAATGCTTAGGAGTTTAAAAGTAGCTCTTAATCTCACCCTTGAAAACACAAAACAGCAGCAGAGGAGTGCCAACTGGGAAGCTTGGGTTTTTTTCCCCACATACACAATACAAGGTGGACAGGCTTCAGGCTAGCTGCTCAGCACAAGAACAGAGAATGCATGACACCTAAAACCAGGGTTTACTGGAAATAAAACAGTATTTATTTCATATAAAAAACAACAGAGGAAAGCCTAATAAAGGATTCAAGGATTTCCCCCTTTTTCCTTTATTCTTTCATCCAAGTCAGATACTAAAGGAATTAAAATATCGCTTCAAGAACAGTGCAACCTACAGGTCCTGATGCAAATGAGCTTTTCTGAATCCAAGTGTCTTCTTGATACTGAAATGATTCTACGTTCACTCAAAAGAGATCAACCCAAAAATGAGGAAGACCAGTTACAAACAGTGTAAATGACAAAGCTCCGATGAACAAGTAAATGATTACAATAAAGATGCACATTAAAATTCTCAACAAGTCAAGGTACACTGCTGTGTATGGGTAATAAAAAAACAAAGTGCCACAAGTGAAATCCATAGCATCACAAACAATGGGGAAAAAAACAAAGAAAAATCTGATATAA
>JAVQJX010157724.1:0-14145 GCA_036025115.1 Ambassis agassizii
CAGCAGCAGAGGGAACATGTTAGCCTAGCTTAGCACAAACACTAGCAGCAGAGGGAACCCTTTAGCCTAGCTTAGCACAAACACTAGCAGCAGACGGAACATGTTAGCCTAGCTTAGCACAAACACTAGCAGCAGAGGGAACATGTTAGCCTAGCTTAGCACAAACACTAGCAGCAGAGGGAACATGTTAGCCTAGGACAGGCTGTGTCCGTACGCAGCGCTGGGACGATCTTCAGCAGCAGTTTTTTGGTGGCGCCCTCTGCCTGTTTGGATCCACAGTGTTGCTCCAGCAGTCTCTGGATCACGGTTGTGTCTGCGTCCTCCAGCTGCTCTCCGCCAACAGGGGGGTCACTTTGTCCGGCTGTGTGATCGCTGACCAACCACAGGAAGGATCTGAACTCATCTGAGGCCAGAACCCCCAGCATCTTAGCGATGACTGATGTGTCTGAGGCATTCTGGGAAATACATGCAGTTATATTAATAAAAAGTTGTATCTGTCCTCACAGTGGTGCAAAGATCCTTATTAACAGCGATGTCTCACTCGCTCCTGGCCGCTGCCTCATTGCATTGCAGCAGCATGAATCCTCCATCAATACAGTATCTTTGAAGGCGCAGCAACACGTGTTTGAGTCGTGTCAGCAAACAGACAGACAGACAGCTGAATCCTGACAGACAGCCAGAGTCTGTCTGCTGGACATGAAGTTGAAGAGTGAAGGTGTCGCGTTGCGCTCTCACATTTCCCCTCAATCAGGACGACCGAGCACTGGCTCGTTAGTTAGTAAGTTAGTTATTGTCTAACACAAAATAGGCTGTATATATATACGTGTGTGTGTGTGTGTGTGTGTGTGTGTGTAAACAAGTCCATATTAAAACACAGACGTCTTCTGATGTAGCGGGCCGTGGGAGTTTTATATGGTTTCTTTAATATTGACTACGATGTCGGATTCAGATCTCTGCTGTTTCAGCTCCTTATATCCTAACAGAGCAGTCAGATGGTCCACATACCTTCTCCCTGACTGGACTGTCATCCAGCTCCTGCAGTAAAAATGGCTCCGACTGGCTGAGGGCCTGGTAGAAAACCTCATGGGCTTCATCTCCTCTTCTCAGAACCAGGTCCACCATAGCCCGGTTCTTGTCCCTGCGAACTCCATACATACTGATGGCCTCCCTGTTGGTCGTGTTAAGAATGCCATGGGCCCTCAGAGCGTCCAGGATGGCTTCCGGCCTCTGGATTCTGCTGATGAGCCATCCACGGTGTTTCCTCATGAAGTCCGGATCGGGTCTTGGAGCCGATTTGTGTCTCTGTGAGTTGACGGTGTGGTGGATGTGGCAGATGGGGCTGTCTCGGCCGATCAGGGTCAGAACTGCTGCCAGCACCATGAGCGCCCCGTCCTCCTGGTAACACCTGATCATAGTTTTGGCGATGCTGCAGGCGTCGGCAGACGGCAGCCAGTGTGTGGGGATGGGGGGGACGTCCTGCCCGAGGTCCTGGCTCAGACACCAGTGGATCCTCCACAGCTCCACCTCTGGCAGCACAAACAGCTCCTGCAGCAGCTGACCGTCCAGCCCCGGGTCACAGTCCTGGTCCTGCACTCGTCCCAATGTGCTCCAAACAACATCCTGAACGGCCTTCAGCATGTTCCCCATGTGCGGCCTGCTGTGCTGCCTGACGGGCTGCAGGAGGGAGCAGCAGAAACGTCTGTAAAGTTTCACTTGCCTTGAAGGACAAAAGTCAAACAGCAGCGTTTTACAAATACAGAATAATAACCAGCAGTCTGGCAGGTTTGATCACTGAAGAAACAGTCAGTGTTATTGATGACATCGTCTCTAGCTGCACTGATCAATCAGATCGTTTCCAGCTGTGGCTGCAGAAGCTTTCTGGGAAGCAGCGGCTGTAAGAATGAACTGAACGTCTGCTCCATTCTGTCTTTGACTGTTGTTTCCAATAAAGAAACTGGTTTGAATTGAAATGAAATCAAGTGTTGTTTTTGTGTGAGCAGCGTGTTTGAAGCTGAATCTTACCGGCTGTTTTTTCTTGTTTTGATGGATGTTTCTTGAAGATGAAACACCAGCAGTCCCTGAAGCTGAAGCAGTCTTCTTCGCTGCCGCTTCGCTCTGCTCTTCGTCTCACTGCAGGAACAACCAGGTTTGTGTTTTTAACTTCTTAATCTCTGGTGCTGGTCTGACTGGTCCCATTAAAACCAGAGTGAACCAGGACCCGACCTGAAACTGTGAAAACAACCCAAACAGGAAACCTGCTTTGACCCACTTTCACTTCTACAGAACTGCAGCTTTATTTTCTATCACTGACCCACAAAGTGAACACCTGATTATAGAACACAACTGATTTCAGCAGACTCTGGTTTAAATGGTGACTTTTATTTTCACACTGTGTCTGTATGTGTTTGATGGTGTGTTTACTGGTTCACTGACAGATGCATCAGAGGCACTGAAAGCAAACCGTCCACCATGTAAACATGGACATCATGACAGCGCCCTGAAAGTGAGGCCAAAACGTTGTGACTGCCCCCTGGTGGCCGACTGCAGTATAGGTAAAAAAAATTGCAGGTGGCCCAATAAACACTAAAAGTAAATAATAAATGTTTGCAGAGACACCAGAGTTCAGAAACAACAGCCTGAGGGACGTTTGGCCTCACTCATGTACAACATGCAGAGGTGAACACAGTCAATGGAACAAATACACACTGACTGGCTCTGCCTTCTTTACAAAAGGTAACAAAAACATGTGCTTAGATGATCAGATGCTTCATTGATCCAGGACCAATAATCTGACAATAATTATCAATTATTAATAGTGATTATGTGGCAGATGAAGTGTTTCTTCTAAAGCGGTTTAATGAACAGGAACCCATGAGGCCGGTTCTGTCCAGTTATTGATCATCTTTATGTTCTGGCTTACTATGTATTGATCAAATCTGATCACATCATTATTAATGGTTTCCCTCCCAGCTGAAGAATTCCTAAACCAGCAAAGCGACAGGTCACAGCTCAGACCGTGTGACACCGCTGGCGTCATATTGCACAACCAATCAGCTCACTCAGCTGCTGACAGTCTGAGGATTATTGATAAGGCATCTGACACAAAGTCCCAATCAACCTAATTGATCAGGCTTACCACTGCAGCGCTCCAACACAAACTTTGTGTCCTACAAAATGAAGCAGTAAAATATGCAGCTCTGTGCTTCAGTCTGTCAGAATCAGGCTGATCAGTTCGATCAGTGAGCGAGCGGCGACACTTTCCTGTTTGTGTGTGAAGCAAATTTCAACTGCGCACGTTTTTTCACTAAGTTCTATTGACCATTGATCAATAAATAGGTCTAAAAAACACATTTAGTACTAATGAAGCTGTTCACACAGAAACATTCAGAATCATTTAAGACACACGTCCACATGAGTGTGTGTGTGTGTGTGTGTGTGTGTGTGTGTGTGTGTGTGTGTGTGTGTGCGCCTGCTGAAAGTGGAATCAAACAGAGATCAGCTGATTCATTGAAGGGATTTCCACCCTGAATTCTGCAGTATTAAACAGGAAACTGATTTAAATAGTAGATTCACGAACAAACTAAAAACAAACAAGTGTTTGACTTCATGAGGAAAACATTAGAAGGCGCCCCGATAAACTCTAATGTGCATATTTAATGGTTTCAGTTTGAATGTCAGACACTCCTCAATTGATTAGCAGACACGTAATTTGAAACCCAGACTTTTGGGGAATTTTCTGTGTGTAAGCAGACCTCTTCGATCTCATTTAATTCACAAACACAAAAAAAGAAACTGTGGCAGAAATGTGCTTCTCTCATTCACTCCTGATCAATATGAGGCAGCCCCCGCTGCCGTCTCCCCCATCAGGCTAGAAACACTCAACAAACGAATCAGATGTCGGGTTAAAATCTGAATTAAAAGATGACCGATCAATCAGCCCGATCAGCTAACCGACTGAGGCACAGTGTCAGACAGGTGAGATGATGTCAGCAGACCACACCTGGACCCTCAGGATGGCGTCTGTGACGAGCTCTGCGGCTCTGCAGCTCTGCAGTCCCAGTCTGTACCTAGACTCTGAGGGGGGGCACAGTCTCTCTGTTGGGCATCCGCCTCTTGGGACGCCATCTCTGAAGGCCCCGCCTCTGGGTGAGGGACATGCGAGGGCCCGGCTCCTCCCTCCTGTAGCCCTTCAGTTGGAGGACTGAGTCCTCCAGTTGAGGGGTGTTTAATTTCTACAGAAACAATGTTTGGATCTTCATCTTCAGTTTCTCTTCCTGTTCCTCCTCCTCCTCCTCCTCCTGCTCCTGCTGCGCCTCCCATCCAGAACTCCGCCACCACACTGATCTCTCCTCCTGCTGACCCTTGGCCTGCAGATGCACCTGTGCCTCCTGAGTCGACAGAAGAGGACAGGGCTTCCGTGATGATAGCAGCAGTCTGAGCAACCCAGTTCAACTCTGATCGTACGTCCCCTCCCGCTGCTCCTGCTGCCAGAGAGGAGGACGGCTGGGGGTCGGGCTGAGCCCCCGGTTGTGTGGCAGGTGTTGGGCCTGGCTGGGTGGTGTTGGCGGGTTCAGCAGCAGCAGCAGCAGCAGCACTGTTGTTGTTGTTGAGGTTGTCCTGCAGAGCCGTCTGATTCTGACCCGCTTGTTGATTCTGCAGGAGCATCTCCTGGATCCGGATCTGCTGCAGGATGGCAGGAAGCTCATAGTGGTGAAAGAAGTAGATCATGGAGTGCTATACAGGAAGAAAAAAGTTCATCATGGTCATAAATTCATCATAAAAGGATGGGCTGTAACGTACGGTTGAGGAAGAAGATCTGACCTGGATGAAGAGCCAGGAGGTGACCAGGGCCAGGCTGCTGTACTGACCATTGAAGCGGTAGTGGTACGCGTAGAAGGCAAAGTGGTACAAATAAAAGAACCTGAAGCACAAAGCAGTTTTCGGTCAGTCACACAGAACAACCCGTTACCACAGCGGCTGGAGTTTGTGTCTGCAGCATCCACAAAGAGAAGCAGCGCAGACAGTTACTGTTACAGGCTAGCAGTGACTTACCTCAGCCAGTGGCGTTTGCTAGTGTTGGTGTGGCAACAGATGGCATCATACTGATCAGCCAGCCACACAATGAGGATGATGTAGAAGGCTGTTGTTGTGTCATTGAAGAATTCTGACATAATTGCCTCCATGCCTAAAATCAGGAAGTAGCATCACACATCAGCACAGTGTAGTTTAACCGCTTCTCACAGTCCTTCCCTTAGTAGACTTCAGGATGTGAACGTACCCACAAGGGCCAGGATGACGGTGAGCAGAGGGGCTGCTGGGAAGGCGATGGTCATGTTCATCTCCAACATCTGAAGAAGATCCACTGAAGGGGGGCAGATAGAGACCCGACTGAGATTCAGAAGCTTGAAGCGAGGCAAGCCTTTACAAGTCCAGATGCATGACTAAACATTGTTATGTTTTCTAATGGAACCGTCACATCTCAAAACCAGCAGCCGAGTGTGGGATCACATTAACTGTACCGAGTCAGTGAGGAACATGTCAAGAATGAATCAGACTGAGCTGCCTTAACATGTGCTGGCACAAGGAAACTGACCTATGAAGACAAAGATCTGATGGTGGGAGTATCTGAGCAGCATGGACACCGACAGCGTCTGAAAATAAGGAAACCACAGACAAAGACATGGTCATGTTATTCTCCAAAGGTTTTATAAACTCTGAGGGAACCAATGAGACAACAGGTTTACTTACAAAGATGACCATGATGACGAAGGCTGCCAGGTACGAGGTTCTTGCCATCCACATGCTGACAAAGCGGTAATGTTCTCCTGACACCACATTTCTCAGGAACCCTGCACAGAACCACACAGAGAGCTCCTGCTGTACGGTCAAAACGTAGCTAAAAGCTAGCATACATACCAACACTAATAACCCAGCAGCTGTTTTATTGTCCGTGTCTTTGTGTCTGCGCCCTTGTCGCTGTTTAGTGGACCTACCTTTGTTCTCCTCGTTCTCAGCGAGTGCCTTTACACTGGACATCAGGATGTCATCATAGCCCAAAAACTCATCAAGCAAAAAGCGACTGAAGCCGTCTCCAAAACACTCGTCTTTCATTGGGTCTAAACAGAGACACAGACGGACATGTTTGAGCTACATCAGGTCCACCGTGGTGAGGTCATGTGACGTGGCGTTTGTGGTTCTGACCCAGAGTGACGACCATAACAGGGATGTTGAGTCTCTGTCTGGTGTTTTGAGACAGACGCAGGAAGCCGTACTCTAGAGAATACTCCACAATGTACTCCTCTTGAGGCCACACTGAAACGATAAACATCAACCACTAAACTCACAGAAGCTGCTCACAGCTATTTCACAACAAGTGTCTGTGAGGAGTCTGAGGAGAACAGGATGAGGTGAAGGTTAGAGATTAGTCAGAGGTGTTGGAAAAGTATGGTGGGGTGAAGAGGAGTAGGAAGCAGAGTCAGAGGAGGTAAAAGGGTTTACCTGCTCTGGTCATCATCTCCAGCTCAGACACTGAGTCCTTCAGTGGCTGCATACCTTTAGTGGACTGGCTGAAGGAAACGTCCTGGCTGTCATTCACTGCTCCAGCACCTCCTCCAATCAGAGACGGCTTCAGACGAGGCTCAATGTCCAGCTCAAACTGCAGCAGAAGGTAGCACACAGATGAAGACTGGTGAGGACAGATGAGTGAGGACGGGTGAGGGATGTCCCTACCATTTACCTGTACTGAGCTGTTGTCAAACATCTCCAGAGTCACCTCCTCCTCCTCCTCCTCTTCCTCCTGCAGTGCTGCCAGGCTGAGCCCTGGAACCAGCCCTGCTCCTTTGTCCTCCTGTGCTTGCAGCTCCTCCTGCAGCCCAGCAGAGTCATAGTGCTGCAGGAAGACTGGAGCACGGCTGGAGTTCCTCTGGATTTCCACCCGCAAGATGCCGTCACGAGGCCAGCGCTCCCTCACCACCTCCAGACAGTTGATGGGTGAGCGAGAGAAGGCGATGTGGATGTAGGCGAGAATGAAGAGGACGAAGAGGGCCTGAGCGGGAAGAAGTGGACATACGGCCCATATCAGTATGCTATAGAGCTATAACCATCCACACATGCGGATAGTTTCTCTCAACATATGATTACTGGATTGTTTGAAACACAAAGAGTATATTTTGATGTTACTCAGCTCCACAAAGCTCCATCAGCTGACATAAGATCAACTACACAATCTGAAAGAGGGTGGCAGTCATCACCTGCTGGGTTTGTTTACACTCAGCTGATAATCCACAAGATTGAAGGGGACATCTGACCGCTTTACAGCCTCAATCAGGGGACCAGGATGAGACGTGGAGCACAAGCAGTGACTTGGCAGTCTGCGCTGTGACTCAGCAGATTATTACCTCACTGCGCTTGCTGAGGAAAGCTTGAAGGTGTGACTGTCGTTAATCTGACGGAGCAACACAAACTCTGGACTTCACACCAGACTCGATTCAAATCCTGTCATTTCAATCCTTCAGAAACACTTGCTGAACTTAAAGGCACGCTGTGTTGTTGTTCTTCTGAGCCCACTCTGTGCTTTCACTTCTATAAAGGCGTTCTTTTAAGCAGCCTCTACAGACAGATCTCAGCCTAAGGCCCGCTGTGCCGGACGCAGCCATCACTGCCTCTTCCTGAAAAGCCTCGTTTCCTGGCCTGTCAGATACCCTTCGCTTCAGATTGTATTGTAATTGTAATCAGATTACTTTTAATCAGTAGACATGTTTACTTTCAGATATCGAGTTACAACATTAAACTAGTGTTTTGCCTCTGAAACAGAAGCACACATCTCCTCATTTGGTCTCCAAGTTTTCCTGGAGCCCTCAGATTCTCACTTCTGACTTGATGTGATGCAGATTTGCTCACCTTGAGCAGGACAAAGAACTCAAAGACCCTCCTGAAGGACGGGGGGAAGAGCCGTGCGTATGTGACGGCCATCTTGAAGAAGAGGGCATGGAAGAGGCGGTCTCGGACATTGATGAGGGGGTTCTGGTTGATGTTGGGGTTCCGCATCCTGTTGGGTCCCATGTTGTTGTTGTTGTTCAGAGGGACGTTGTTGTTGTTGGCCTGGTTCTCAGACATGGTGTCGGGCTCTAAAGGATTCTGCTCAGGCTGCACAAACTCACCACTCAGCACTTACTCTAGGTCAACATGGCTGCCATGAGCTCCCTCAGAGAGCGGGTCGGCCTGGTCTGCCCACAGCTGAGTGGTCCGACACCTGAACACACCTGAAACTGACAGACCAACAAGCTCCGATTAGTTCATGCACTGTTTTATGTTTTAGTTCCCGAGCTCCACTTTTTCTATTTATCTATGAAGCTCCACACTGCGCTCGTGGTTTTAGCTGCAGATACGCGACAAAGTGAGCAGCAGTCAAAAGCAGATCATCTGAGTGACCAGCGCAGAGACGTCAGGCGGTCCGGTCAGAGCGGTCCCAGGACCTGAATGTCCCCTGGATCCATACAGTCTCCGTCCATCCACCTGCTGCTCTCCGCCTCCATGTTTCCATCACAGGCTGGTTCTGATGTGGAGGCAGCGGACCGGAAGCAGACTGACGGGACGTGGATCTTGGGCCCTGCTTGCTGACGTCATCGTGGATCCACAGAACCATCAGCAGGTCACGGCCACGCGACGTGACTACTACCAATCAATATTTCATGTGATGTGTTGATTAGTAAGAACCAGTGGAGTCGGTGTATTGATCAGGTGTCTTTGGGCTCACCTGTTAGTGACTCCGCAGCCGTGCGTCCATGCCCCCGATCACAGAGGCCCCCCCCCCCCCGGAAGAAACCAGCAGCTTAGCCGTTAGCAGCGTTAGCTCGACGCTTTAATAACGAGCCAGAAGCTAGCTGGTAAAGCAGCTAAACGCAGCGGACTAACAGTCAGCTCGGCCCCGGACTGAGAGAGGAGACATTACAACACGACCCGACACACACCGGAAGACAAAACTCGTCAAATCAAGTCCGAGCTTCTAAATCGCCCACAGAAGCTAACAGCAGTTAGCAGCAGCTACAGCGCTCTGACGGCTGCTGTCTCCAGACCGGAAATACGGGTCCTGCGAGCCGCGCAGGCGCAGACGGTTCTCCCTGCGCGCTGCGTCCATCAACACTTCCGGGATATGAATCACTTTACGGTTTCATTTCTCCGTGTGACACGCCAGCCACGGAGCCGCTCGGAAACAGGACGCTAACGAAACATGTCCGAACACGCTGAACTCACGCTGACAGGCTGGTTTTGTTGGCTGTAACTTCTCTGAAGACATCACGGTCCCCACAAAGTCAAGTTTCCAACATCACAAATGTTTACCAGGAAATGGGTTGATGTGTAGACTGCAGGGGGCGCTGTCTGCCAGTCTGAGTGGTGTTTGTTATCTCTCCAAAGACTCGTGTGTGTGCCAAGCTGTTCAAATGATAAATTGCCACCCACACACATATTCCTGGATGCTGTTGCCATGGCAACGCCCTGGCTGCTGGATCGCCACCAGGAAATGAAGAAAAGGAGACGAGACGAGTCTGCCTGTGTTTGTGAAGACCAGGTCTGTAATGTAAGCCACCAGGGGGCGTTTTTCAAAATGATTTTGTTCTGAATCATCTTCAGTGAACATCTTCTGTTTTATCCGGTCAGATGTAAACACACATAAGAAGATCACAAACACAAATCTGTGCTTGTGTTCACAAGGCTGAGTGGGTGGGAGAAAACGGTGTGTTGTAGCTCCTATCTCAACATCAGCCATCATCACTGTTGCCATGGAAACTGCATAGTGAGACTGAAGGTGCAGGACATGAGGTGTGTAGGATGTTTAAGTCCCCACAAAGACAGGAACACAAACACATATGAAGATCAGCTCCACCACAGGTCGTGTGATCAGTTTGATTATCGAACATCGGAGCTGCAGCGGTCAGGTGATCCACTCCAACCATCAGCACCATGACGATATTCTAACAGCAGATATTATCAAAGGCCCAACATGTTCTGACTGTGAACCAGTAGCTTCCTCTGGAGCCTGAACGTCCTGCAGTCCTTCTGGCTGTGAATGCCTCACTGCTCTTTAATCTCTGGGTGCTTTGAGGAGGAGGAGCAAACTGTGAGGTGGTTCCACTTTGTTGTGAACTGAACAGTCAGACCACATGTAGGTGGACCAGTCAGCGCTCTGAGTGGGCAGAAGGATTTGACAGAAAGTCACTTTGAACAGTTTTAATGTTGCACTTTGATCCTGTGATCACACGGCATGCAGCATCCAGTTTCTTACAGCATATAGAGATTCAAATGGCTCTTCATGGTGTTACATTCAAATGGAAATGCTGATTTCGAATGGCTGTCTGATCACATGCAACAACACATGGACACATTAACAGCAGGGACAGACCCTTGATGGCTCATCAGTGCTTCATATATACAGATCCTCCCTCTGATTGCATCCTGTGAGCCGCCATGACAGTTTGTGTCAGAACTAATTTTTTTTTCATAAAAACGGCCACAGATGAACAGGAAACACCTTTTTACAGCTGTAATCATCAAATACATAATACAATTCATTTTTATACTGACTTCAAAAACAGCAGCAGAGTTTGAGTTCTGAATCCAATTGAGTGTTTTGAAACTTATCTGTATAAATATTTAATCTCTTTTGGTCCACCTGTAATAAATACACACACTCACACTCAACCAATCAGAGAGCACACAGACATGCAGAGAATCACGACAGCAACCATCACAACAGAGAAACACACACTCCTCCAGGTAATGTACAATCAGTGTGAGACCACCAACATGGCCGCCATGCCACGGGGGTCTTCACTCAGGAGTTCTGGTGCAGGGTTCGGGGTTCGGGTTCTGCTGCACGTTTGTGCTCTTTGACTTCGAGTTATCCACTGAGTGAGTTATCAGGGAAACTGTCTTCTCAAAGGCTCAACATGAAATGTCTCTTCAGTTCAGATGGACACTATGCGTCAGCGGGACCTCGTCTGTCCATCCCGGTTCACTGCTCATCCTTCCAGATACATGATGGAGCCACAAGGGAACCAAACAGAGCAGTGGCCCCGACACAGCAGGACAGTCCGTTTGGTTGACTTGTGGCTCAGCTGTGGATGTTACAGTTTTAGTCACAAATACATTAATGTCCTGTTATATGGAGGTGCTGACAGTGGGGGGAGATAGTAGAGAGAAAATAGTCCCGACGGTCGATCATCAATCTTTTTGAAGGTTGTTGCACTAAGCTGAATAAATGCATAGACACTTGGTCCTCCTGCTGTCCTGCTGTTGTGCTGTTGCTGACCAATGTCTGTATAAGGCTTGTATTTCATGGATAAGACACTAATCTTTGAACCTCCGTCCCTGCAGACTTTTATAGTAATTCTCCTGTTCAGTCTGGTGACGAATCTCTCGATCCATCAGAACTAGCGCCGTCTTGCGTCGCATGGCCATCTCCCTGCGCTGAGCGTCCACTGACATCTCCATCTGTGGCTGAGGCGAGGGACAGGCTGACGAATCAACAGCAGCACTTGGAGAGGCAGCTCGGCGTGGGTGGAAGCTGCTGTTGCGGGCAGCAGAGTCTCCTCGGTTTAATTTGTTGAGGTCGTAGGTGTCCCGTGGGTCGGACCCATTGGTGGGCGCCCCTCCCCATTCCCATGGAGTACCATTACCTGCTAGAGGAGGAGCCTGAGGAGGCAGAGGAGCTTGGACAACAGGATGGTGGGGGGCATGGGCATCCACTGTGATGATACCTAAACTCTCCCTTTGCTGCTCTGAGGGGGAATGGTGGTGCGGGGAGTTGGCGGTGGAAGATATGCCAGAACAGGTGGAAGTGGTTTCGGAGGACTTCTCCCCTGAGGAGGAGGAGGGCAGGAGGCCCTGCTGCTTTGACATGGCGATGACCTGCATGAGCCGCGGCTGATTGGCGGCACCACGGGCCGACATCTCTCCACTCGTCTTCTCGCGAATCGCAAGCCACTTGGCCCGGGTTAGGGCGCTCTTTGGGGACACAGATGGGGGTCCAGCTTCAGGAATCTGCGGTGGCCTGGGAGTCACCACAGCTTTGGCAGCCCCTGGAGGCGGCGTGGGGTTGCGACTTGAGTTTGCCCGTGCAGACTGCGTTGCAAACTGGGAGACCTGAGTCCCTCCATCATCAGCACATGCAGTGCCCAGTTCAGGCCCCTCCTCGCTGGCTCTGCACTGTCCCTCATCCTGGACGTTCAAGCCTCGCATCTCCATCGACCGTTGTTTCCACTCTGACACCAGCTGCTGCGACCGCATGGGGTCCATGGGAACCTGCACGGCCTTCAGGCGCCGCTGCACTGGCTGCAGTGGTTGTACCGGTTGGACTGGCTGCACTGGATCCTCCTGTCCATCACTGGTCCCCAGCACTCCATTAACATTCATGCTAGCCCTCGGAAGGCTGTTACTAAAGGTCAGCATGGTCTCCTTCCCCATGGGGCTCCGAGGGGCCAGCAGCTCTACGTCCACGCTCGCCCTTTTCAGACTTCCCATGGAGCCTTTCTCCCTCTGCAGGGGCCCTAGGCCCTCTAGCCGGTCAATGTGGGCTGGAGCCGAAGCTATCTCATCATTACTCTCTGAGGCGGAGGCGGGGCCTTTGTTGTAGACAGAGTCGTGTCCGCGCTCCGTCAACGCTCGAAGAGGATCCTCCTTAGGGGGCGGGGGAGGCGGGACTGGAGTGACATCATCAGAGGACTTGAAGTTGGCGACAGCATGAAGCGCCTGAAGGAAGAAAATAAAAGTATTTTCTCCTCCTCAGAACAAACATCAAGAAACAACAGGAAAAGTAAAAACATCACGTCCATCAGAACCTTTTGTACAGATAGCGAGTCCTCCTGAGCTAATCAGGCTGGTTCAGTAAAGGTCCGACTCCTCCAGCTGCAAAGCTGCTCATGTTTTAATACTGATGCAGTTGCCCTGACAACAGCAACACAAAGCAACGTCCATGACAACAGCTGGACTGTCTGATCTGCAGAGAAAACCTAAATCAAAGAGCTCCCAGTGCTGCAAACCTTTATTTAAAGCTGAAGGACAGCAGAAAGATTTTAATCAGAGCTATGACTCAATCTGTCAATCTGTCGTTTTAAAGCACGCAGCAGCACCTGATTTCACACTGATGCACCTAATAGCGCCTGTTTGTGACAGCAAGCCTTACCAGATAAGCAGCAATGAAGGCTCCGATGAGGAAGCCCACATACACGTCGATGGGATGGCTGCGATGCTGCGTGATCTGGGTCAGACCCGTCAATGCCGCTGCAATGGCGAACGCAAACACCAGCACCGGTTTGAGCAGTTTGGTGCTGTCTGAAATGGTCGAGTTAAAGTACATCTGACAGGAAACAGAGAGGCTCACGTCAAGGTGGTGACACGTGTCATTATAAGAGATGAACACAGGGGACACATCAACAGACAGTATAAATAAAGGTAACTCTGGTGGTGCACTTACAGAGACATAAACTGCAGCAAAGGCCGACAGAGTTGCATGCTGGGAGGGAAACGTCTTCCTGCCAGGACAGAAAAGACTACATTTTAAGCCGTGGCAAAAAACACAACAATAATACACACAGAACTAGAATGAGCACCTGGCAGCCATGATGGCGTGCTGGTCGTGTCCTGAGCAAATGTCTTTAGTGATGTAGGCATTTTTCTCACATGACACACCGGCCAAAGTGTAGTTGGGTTTACAGACAGTGAGGAAGAACGGAGCGTGGTAACCTGTCGACAGCTGGATGATGTCAGTGAGCAACGCTGTCGCACACAGGCCGAAAACGTGCACACCTGCAGAGACAGGAGACACATCAAGAGACAGGCAGGAGACACATCAAGAGACAGACAGGAGACACATCAAGAGACAGGAGACACATCAACAGACAGGAGACACATCAACAGACAGGAGACACATCAAGAGACAGGCAGGAGAGACATCAAGAGACAGACAGGAGACACATCAAGAGACAGACAGGAGACACATCAAGAGACAGGAGACACATCAAGAGACAGGCAGGAGAGACATCAAGAGACAGGAGACACATCAAGAGACAGACAGGAGACACATCAAGAGACAGGCAGGAGAGACATCAAGAGACAGACAGGAGACACATCAAGAGACAGGAGACACAT
>JAVQJX010157853.1:0-10152 GCA_036025115.1 Ambassis agassizii
TGTGGGTAATGAACTCCTGAAGTCAGAGGAAGGAAGAGTTGGAGCAATGATACAACGATACAAAAACAGGAAGAAGCAACAGAAGAAAGGAGAAAAATAATGAAATAAAATCTGAGAGAGAGAATAGACAAAGAGCAGAGATGCAGACAAAATGCAGAGGGGGAAAAAGACAAACATTTCACAGAAAGAGGTATAATCATGTAGCTATTCAGCAGAGTCATTATCGGGCTGCAGGCTGTTCGCTTCTTTACAGAATAACAGCAGGGGTTCAGAGGAGCTTCTAAACCACCCACAGATACACACTGAGAAAGGTCCTGCCAGCTACAGTACTATCTTTAGCCGCAATTTTTTAAGTGGCATACCACTCAATCTCAGATTTTCTTCCAATGACCCAGGGAAGTACACTGAGGATTTATGAACTTGCAGATTAAAGTGTATATTCCTGTGGAGGTGTTGAGCTGTTAAAGATGTGGGTTTGATGCTAACGTCTTATGTTCTTATATGATTAAAAGGAGAAGGAGCGAGAGAGAGAGAGTCAGGGAGAGACAAAAGAAACTGACTGATTGGGTAGTTTTTGGTATCAGATGTTCATGGATAACATATGTTAATTACTGCTGTTAATGATGCCATAGATTACCATGTTAGATGACAGAGGATGGCTTACAGCTGAGACAAAGGGCAGCCATGCATGTATCTCACGGTCACCTCCCAAGGTGCTTGGAATCACAGTGCTATTAAAAGTGCATGTAAGTATGTGTGCGTGTGCGTGTGTATGAAAAATCCACCGTAATTGCCCTGTCTATCCATATCCGCCCACAGCACCATGTGGGACCCCGGCTAAAGTGGCTGCAACTGCTTTAGAAATAGCTGTCTAAATTGCTGGCGGGAGTTGTAAAATACCCCATTGTCTCAATGGTCGCATAGCTCAGTCTTCAGAGACCCATTTACTCACTCACTCCAACAAATAGGGGCAACAGAAATTCCTTCTTTGTGCACATTTTGTTGGATTTTTAATGAAGTACACTGTGGAGAGTAGTGTAGTTTAAGTTTTTTGGGTGATTTGAGGTTCTACTTTGTACAGCAGACTTTTTACATAATGCTAGGAAATCTGAATGTACAATTTGACAGTGTTTATCTTGTAAAAATACATCCATCTCATCATGGCGCCCTGTGGAAAATATTTATTATACTTATGTGTTGCTGTGGTGATAAATGGCAATCTTCCATAGGAGCTGAGGTTAACTATAGTACCATGAAAAACTGAACCACAACAATAATTTCTCATTTTAAACAAGTTCAGTTGTAACATGCAGACACATGCAGACCAATCTATTCCCAGAGCTACTGGCTAATGTAAATGTGCAAAGTACAGTGTTTTATTTTCATCAACACTAAAATACATTTCACTACAAGGAAACAATGCATATTCAGGGATTCATTCACTGAGCTCAAATTGTCAGTGTTACACTGACAATATGAGCTCAGTGATAGGCAGCAGCTCAAACTGCCAGGATCTAGTCCTGCATGCTTAAGAGTAATGCCGAACCGTGGCTCCTTTAAAACCTGCATTTATCTTCAATATTCAGTGAAGAGTGTATGTTTGTGCCTTTGATTTAGTAAGGAGAGCTACAATATGTATTTAAAGCAAACATATTCACCAAAAAGATCACTGCTCAACTCTTTAGGTAAGAACTCGGGAATATTTAAAGATGTGTGCGAAACACACAGCAAAAACAGGTCATTTCTGTTATTAACTTGGGATGGTTATATGAGGCAGCCATATGGAAACTATGGGTGATGCAGACAGCATCTTTATAAGAGTTCATATTCATAAGCAGAGGGGATCAGAGCTGCTGCACAAAAACACAATGAAAATCATCTGCACAGCTACACATACAATACTGTACTGTATAGTACTGCCATTACTGGAAAAATGTACACAACAAACAAACAAACAAACTACTGATTCCCTGACATACAAATGCTATATGCACACACAGTTACTCTGTGAAGGATGTAACTGGTACCTCCTTTTCTTTCCAACTGGAACAAAGAGGCAATAAGCTCAGCACAAGTAGAAGAGTTACATGTCAAAGTCTCAGACATGTCAGGCAAAAAAGAAGTTCTGGCTACAACAAAATAAGAAATAACTGCTATGGTACTGTGCATGTTTGCCTCTGCTCAGATTAAATAAGAAAGGAACAGGTGGATTTTTAATCTTTGAAAAAAATCAAGCTTGTTGTTCCTCCTGCTTCCAAGTTACATTCTAACTTACTTGGCTAATTAGTTCCTGGCTGTAACTGTGTACTTGACCTACAGATATGGTGTCAAACTACTCATCTAACTCATGACCTGTAGGTTAAAAACACTCTCTAAAACCTTTCTATTTAAAATATGCAGAGGCTTCTTTGTCTTCTGCTACCTCAGTTTCTAATCTTCTTACAACATCGCTATCCTTACATTTTATTAGTCTTTTCTCTCTTTCTCCAGTCGTTTCACTGGACAAATAATGAGGTGTTAGCATAAAGCACACAGATATCCTCATTGTGGCTCTGTGAGAAGGTTTGTGTGCTTAGCCTAAGAGCTTAAGTATGTGGGTCTCCTCTTGTAATGTGGATCATTATGCATTTTGCTGAACATCAACGCACTCACCCTGTATCAGGAGTAATTAATCAAATCCTGTCACCAGTCTGTAATCATTTACATCTCCGCTGCTTACTATATGTCTGTCTAGCAGTTTGAGCAAGTTTGTGTGTGTGTGTGTGTGAGGGAGAGAGTGAATTTGTGTGTCTGTGTGTGAGTCACCTACACCATCTGGAGTATAGAAGTGGCTGCAAGAGCATGTTGCAACACAGAGGGGGTCCTCTGAAACAACACAGACACCTAACATCCCCCTCAAGCTGCAACACATATCACACACACACACACACAGATTTATGTGTTCATTACGGACCGTAATCACAGCCTACATCTCACACCTGTGTTCTTGTCTGTGTTACGTGCTTTGAGGTGTGCATGCATATCTGTCTGCAACAGAGAAAGGAAACCCTAATAATTACAATAAAATACTAAAATAAGTTTTAAACTGAATTATCACACAAAACCATTAATTTGCATCAACGCACTGATCAACAGCCTCCTTTGTCTTTCAAGTCTCAGTCAAATCTGTCATATCACAGACTTAACTCTTCTTTTCTGACATTTAAATGACCTCAATGGTATCTTCAAAGACAAATATGAAGTCAAGGGATGTCTTGTGCATGAGCATGAAAAAAAAATTAACATTCACAAGAGCTGTACAGACGCTGAAAGTTTGCTCACCGGTGTTCACAGAGATCTGAGGTCTTGAAAGAGATGCCAGCATGCCTTTAATTTAGTGAAGTCCCAAGGCAAGAGAGGACTTAGCATATACAGTCTGAGGCAGCACACACACTCGAGGACAATAACCTTGATCACGGAACCTCTTCAGAATGCAACGTTGCTTGGAAGTGTGATTTATGTTTTGAAAGAACATCTTTCAGGGGGCGCAGAGAAACACTGCAGGATACAGCGGAGGCAGGGGTTCCCTTTAACACACTCAATAATGTCATTACTATCATCCAGAGACTTCTTCAGGAGCAGTTTCAAAAGAATGATCTGCAGCTGGGATGTTTCAGCTTTCTGAAACAGATGCCTGTCTTTTAAGGATGAGAGCCTGGCACATGCAGAGGCCCAATCGAATTCACATCCATGCTCAGTATTAACACACACAATTTACTGCCTCTTTCTATATGTTCCAAATGATAAAAAGTCAGAGTAATCAGTGCTCAAACATTCTGAACTTGACCTTAATTATAACACAAATCACACATAGTGTCACTGGACAGCAGCTGTGTGTGAGTGTGGGTGTGAAGCGGGCTCGTTCATCATCTACATGAAAATGAGAGACAAACAGATTTAGTTTCAGTGTGTGTCTGCTGCTATATCTGCCTTTGTGGGAGTGCATGTATGCTAATGTGTGTGTGTGATTTTCCACACTATTGTTTACATGTTAATTCCACCAATCCATTCATCATGCCTCCATATAGCTCCTCGGTGTGTGTGTGTGTGTGTGTGTAGTCAGAAACAGACGGTCCATGTATATCCTGCCATTGTGTTTGACCCCCTGTAGTGCATGCATTATATTAGTTACTCTGCTGAGGCAGTCACCTCATTTAAATACAATGAGACTTTTATTGAAGTAATAATAGAGCAGTCTGTCATTTTACGTTTTTTATTTTTTTAAGTAACATTATATATTTGTGTCTGTTTAATGCCTATGAAACAGGCTGCATGTAATGTACTATATGTGAGCCTTTGCTTTAGTATCATCTGTGACCCCTTAGTTCTTTCTCCCAACATCAGGCTTCTCTTAATGCCAAATAACTCAACTCTGGTCTCATCTGTCCACTAAATAGTTTCCCAGCAGCCCCCTGGTTTGTCCACATGAGCTTGATCAAACTGCAGCAGTGTTTTTCTCTTGACTTTCTCATTACAGCTTTGTCATGCACACCATGATGACCTCCTGATGGTGGATTCATCAACATGTGAGAGAAGCCTACAATGGATTCCGTTGTAACCTTACAGCCTCCATTTGTACACAGTCTGCCTATGGATCTGTGTAGTTCAGGCTCTTTACAGATGGTCGTGTAAATTCGTTCCTGATGAGCAGCAACAACTGTTTGTATGAGAAATCTCCTTTAAAAATGCTATTATACACTTCCACAAACACATGTTGTCAGACTGACAGATCACTGCTGTTTAAGTCAAACTCACTGCTCTCTTCAATAGACTGAATACACCTCAACAGATGGACCCTAATTCATGTAAACTGTTAATCCTTGAGGTTTTACCACTTGTATTTCCATTTCATTTGTTTGATTAGGTTCTCTTTTTCTACTTTCGCGACTTGTTTGATGTTTTTTGGTCAAAAATATAGAAGAGTTCACAAACTTTCAAGCAGCACTAAAAAATGTATGCAAATGACAATGTAAAAAAGCAACAAAAACATTTAGAAATTCTAAATATTTACAAATTATTATACCAATGACAAAATGTATGAAGCCTTAAGTTTCGTTTCTGTTTTACATTTATTATAACAGTGATAATAACATTAGAGAACATCATATTTTAACATGTAAAATATGTCCTGAGATTTCAAATCTCAATCTGACATGTGGTGAGGAAAAGAGCAATGTTCCACAGAGCTCAAGGTGTTACAGTTTTGTAGCTGTTCCGGACTGAATTTGGGAATGTAGGTATATGGAAAAGTTTCAAAGAAGTTGCCAGAGGCTTATATGAATATATGCACTTGTTCTTTATTATCTACAACATGCGCAATCTGGGGGAAAACATCTAGTATACTATGACGATTTTTAGCCTCTGGTGATACAGCCTGTATTTTGGGCCTTCTGATGTAGGCAGCACACATCTGGGAAACAGCTGACAGGAGGGCCAAAGGTGTCTGTTCCTATACAGTGTATATTATTTACAATGCAACTTGCAACATAAAATACAAGAAACACACCCATCTTTTCACCACAAAGAGGCTGCAATTGACATATTTTAATCAATGAAAAGCTCAAATAATTTAGAAATTTAAAGATTCTACTTTTGCAGTGAACATAACAATATCAAGATATGATTATGTCCTAAATGTAATGAACAAAAAAATGAACCAACTATACATGCACCAACTTTACAAATAAAAACAAAGGAACCCGAGTTGCAGACTTGTCATTGCTTCAAATATAGTACATTTTATGATTTTATATAGAAGAACAAAGCACTGTTTTTCTGTGCTAAGCTGACATTTGTCTCTAATAATGAGTGAGTAATTCAAGGACCTAAACCTTTGTGTTTCAGCAGCCTATTAATTGGCAAGCTCACATGTCTTAATGGGACTCTCAATTAGAGTTTTAATAAAGGCAGATGCATAGCAAAGGTCAGCCAATTACTGTATATCAGACAGGGCTAACATCAGTTGATGAATATGCACTATTTTGCCTGCCACAAGTGCCTAATTAGAACCCAGGACCCTTATAAATGATCTCGTATGTAGTCCCTTAGTTTTTTTTTAATAGTTTCTATTTCTAAAAACAACTTGACTTTAAAACTGTGAAGTTGTTCAAATTGTCCTTTTTATTCCATCTGTTTGAGTGTAGGGGTCAGACTCAAGAGGCTAAAAAGCATATTTTCATCTACAGTATACAGGTGATAACAGTTACAGTGCCCTAACATTTGCATAACACCTGGCGTAGGCATATGGACTGACTCAGTATAGCACAAGTGCCATGTAGCTGTTGTGAAGTTCTAATTTGGGTGTAATAAATAAACCTCATGTTTATATGCGAGATAAATTAGTCTCTATGTTCATGTAGTAGAAGATCAAGAGTGTAAAAATGAGAAAGTGATACAGATAAAAGAGCAGAATAGATTTTACAACTGCTGAGAGAGGAGAGGCGAGACAAAAATCAAAGAGCATTAGCATAGCTGCTCTTTGTCTCCAGTCTGTCCTTTTACCCCCGTGTATCTAATGAGTAACCAATGGTCTGCCAGACAGAGATAAGGTGTGTGTGTGTGTGTGTGTGTGTCTAGTCCCAGTGCCTTTCCCTAAGGACTATAGTGTGACAGTGAGATGGATGTTGCTCTCAAACGCCAGCTGATTACTACACATGCAGTCAAAACACACGACGGCTGCAGAGCTGAGTGACCATGTGTCATAGCATGTGGAGCAGATTCATCGCTGTGTTTTCTCAAATGTAAACAAACACATACAGTAGATGACTGCCTGTTTTGTCCCTGCACTGGTCTGACATTTGTCAAGATCTACAAATCATTAAGATCTAGATGACAGGAGGGCTTTTTTTCTTCTTCTTTCAAACAGAAGACGAGCAACTGGGGAGCCATATTTTGTGGGCTGTATCAGCACAGTGTTCCTTTCAGCAGACAATGAGCTTAAAAGAAATCCTGACTCAACTTCTTAATGAAAACTTTGACCTTTTCAGGACTGTTTAAAGCACGGGTGCAGCACTTTTACATGTGAAGTCTTTGCCTAACAAGCTGCAAGTGATGCTGTTTAAGCCTGTTAGCACCAATGTAATGTGGTGGCCTGTGCCTTAACTGTAACTGTGAAGGTGGTGGAGTCTGTAGCCTTTGATCAAATGCTGGATATTATTACTGCTGCTAGAGCCACATCAATGCTAGTCTATGTTAGCATGCAAGCTAGAGGCCTTTTGAGAAACTTTACTGATATATTTCTTAAGTTACTAAAAATCATCATCATTTCATCAACACTTCATTTCATAAAAAAGGTTGTCTGAGCTGATTGGAGTTTTTTGTTGTTGTTGTTGTTGTTTTAATTTGCCATCTGATTGATTGATACAGTTGGCCAATTAGCCGCAGAAGTCCATGAGTCAACTTCTGGTAATAAATGTAAATAAGCACTTTGCCTGAAGCGGACAACCTTTGATCAGGGAAGTGACACACAGAAACATAAT
The DNA here is from genome assembly GCA_036025115.1 of Ambassis agassizii. Lineage (NCBI taxonomy): Eukaryota > Metazoa > Chordata > Actinopteri > Ambassidae > Ambassis > Ambassis agassizii. The sequence goes on from JAVQJX010157853.1 coordinate 7,518, forward strand.
GAACTGCCCTTTGCTGAATCTTTTGACTGGACAACAGATCATGATTACCAAGAAAACTTCTCTGCAGACTCCAGAAGGATTCCTTCATCTGCATATGGTGTCTCCATCTGGAGGACGTGATATGAGAGACAGCTATTTCTATAGCAGCTCAGTGCATCTGCAACTAGTTTATGTGGCAGTTTTTATACAGGCATGACACTTCAAGTCGTGTCTAACGTACTGCTGTGATGACAAGACTACAGACAATGAACATTAGCTCATGTATTGATTTTATATGTAGACGTACTGTAAATAATGTTCATCTATTTGTTTTGGGCTATACATACAATCCAAATGCTATCTATGAAAGAGCCATAAAATAAAAGAAAACTCCTCTGATCATCAGAATGAATGTGATATCTTTTCCATTAAAGCCCAAGTAAAAGCTCATCCTTTTGAGCTATATCACTGACTTCAATAGGCACTTTAGCTACAAATAAGACATGACAGTCAGTATCAATGGCTTTGAAGATTTTATTTGTAGTCACCATGAGAGAATAAATAATATTATCTTGTCTTATTAACAAAAAAGCAACTCAGTAGTTTTATTGGATAGACTTTTATCAAAAGGCTGAAGATGTTACTGGAGTTAAATTGTTTCCCCCTTAAATGTTCTTCTCTGTTGCCTTTGCAACAGGATGTACTGTAGATAAGGATTCTCCTTAGAGCCGCATGGCCAGAAGCCAGATGCAGCGCAGATGACCTTTAGAAGTGACACTTTACTGTAACTTTAGGGTTTTGGAAGCCATTTAATTCTTGTAAATGTTCTCACAACTAACTCTGTCAAATGAATGCTCTCATTAGTAAGGGTCCTCGCTCTACTGTCTTACTTTGGAGTAAAATTAGTCATGTCATCAGATATTGAAAGTAACCTGCACATTTGTTTTTTTAATTTTTTGATTCAACTGGACTTTTCAGGTTGGAGTGAAGATAAAATTCAGGCAAAACTCTACAGTGGTTTAGATTAATAGCCATGTGCAGCAGAGCAGGCGGCACGGCTCAGAGCCAGCGGCCCCTTCTGCTCATACAGGCAGGGCCAACAGCCAATTAAAGCCCTTGTTCAGGTCTAGGGCCAATTAGAGCCATTGGTCAGAGCACTGGACAAGTGTGAAGTATCAGTGTGAGAAAGTGGAGTTTTCAATTCAGGACTGAATGGGATTTTTCCTCCTTCCTGATTCCTATCTTCCTCCTCTCATAAAGCTCCTGTCATTCTATTTACAGTGACCATTCACCAACCCCCATATGTAAAGTATCTGTACATGACGGTCATGTAGGGCTGCCCCTGCTGGCTCACCCTGCACAGTCCTGTTGTGGACATGCATGGGTTGAGGCTTTTAGCCAGAAGAAGAGAGGAGGACCATCAGTCAGCAGCTCGAGCCAGTGAGACCCTCTGTTCTGCAGTCTGAGCCAGACAGAGGGGTCAGACCAGGGTCATGTGGTCAAGACTCGGGTCAAATGTCAACAGACTCCCTCAGTGACCAGCAGCAAGAAATGTCACACTCACACATGAATGCACGCACACTCACTCTAATGACCGGCAACCTTGTCCAACAGTGAGCAGTGACTGTGACTGATTCTTTCTGCTGCCCAGACCTTCATTTATCACATGACTTGCACTGATTTGAATGAGCAGCCAGCAGAGCCATTTGGAAACTGCTCCAAATATCTTAATAATGCTCTCAGCAGTGTCTCCTGTGTAGTGTGATCTATATGTGATTACCTGCAAGAACAAAGTACATGCTCTGAGAAATCAGAACAAGATAAAAAATGATAAATGGTGATGTACCATGAAGACGAGGGGACAGAGTCTTGTTTGATGCTAATCTTTTTCTCCCTCCTTCAGGTGGCCTCTCTCAATAACACATCACAGATTCAAGCAGCATAAAAGAGCAATCACAGAACAATTTAACCTCTCCTGCTTCTGTGCTCACACTCTGAGCGTGTGTGACGCTGCACTAGAATTGGCAGTAACTGCCAATTCACAAAGCTCCCACTCGACGCATTCCTCACAAATGATAACTTTCGGGCCCCCTAGCGATAAAGTAATTTCTCCATCTCTCCTGTTGGGGGCTTGCGGGACGGCAGAAGGCTGTGATAATCTCATAAACAGTAGCTGTGTAGATATGGGCCATCTATTATGACCGGGAACAGTAGCGTAGATAGCGGCATTTATTATCTGAGACAGCAGACAATACATTCTCATTCTGTGATACTACTGCTGACAGACACAGAGTGATCCATCTTCACCGACTCAGCGGAGAGAGAGGAGGGGCGAGAGAGGGAGCGACAGATGGGGAGTGAGAGAGGTACAGAGAGAGAGAGAGAGAGAGAGAGAGAGACAAAGTCAGACTGAAGAGAGGGAGAGTATGTAAAGGAGAATTATTATTGCTCTGGTCTGCATTAGCTCCTCAGTGTTACAATCAGATAAACTGTACACACACGTGCACAAAGGAGCTCCTCAGCTGGTTGATGTAGCTGACAGGGCTGCAGTTTGCTGCTGGGGGGGGGGGGTGTCCTCTCTGAACACGCACCGATACCGCTCCGCGTCTCCGCCGGGGGGGGGGGGGGGGGGGGGGGGGGGGGGGGGGGGGGGGGG
>JAVQJX010157874.1:0-11495 GCA_036025115.1 Ambassis agassizii
TTTGATTTACTTTTTATTCATTGATAGGATTATTAGCGATATTTTGTTTTCTCGATTTGACGATTTTTTTTTTTTTGACAGGACAAAGATCAGCATTGAATCCTGATGCGGTCAAAAAAAAAAAAGGAAGATCATGGCTTTCTCTGACAAAAAGGTTTCAGAATTCTGAGAATGACAGCAGTGTTTTTTTTTTTTCAAAAGAGTTGAAGCAAGGCTTACATCAAGTCCTCCTGAAGTGCTGTAGGTAGATGTCCTCACATGTTGGGGTAACCAGGGGCCTCATTTATCAACAGTACGTGCGTTGCACCGGTCGTACGCTCATCAGTAAGTAATCAGTGTTGATAAATCCCACTTGTGTGTAACCACCACTGTTCCAACCAGGAATGGTCGTATACGAACCACTTACACATACATGCTGCTCAAAGTGCTGCTGTTCTTTTCAGTTGATCACAAGTGTGAATAAATATCTGATCAGTGAAAACATGCGTTTGTGCTTCATGACATAAACATTCAATGCCTTTGGATTTCAGTCTAAAATGCTGCACAAATAATGAAACCACACGTTTACAACAGTTTATTCCTTAAACTGAAATAAAATATATTTATATTTTACAGATATCCAATAGAACAAAGGCGGCAGTTACATAACTACATATGAACTTATTACCACAAAGACATATTTGAACATGCTGTTGTCCTCCAGCAGGTGAGTGAGTCTGTGTGTGTCTGCAGACAGTCACAGATCTGCGGCAAGAAGATCACAGTCACACAACGTGCTGTGATGACAGCAAGACGTGCATCAGGAAGCAGATCAGATGCTAACAAACCACACACACCCTGAAGGCTGCATGCGGATTAGCTAAATCCTGGCTGACTTGACCCACTAACAAGTTCACCTTTCAAGTCACCATTATTCTGATGTTGAACAGCTTTTGCATGAATTTCCGGGTTTGTTTGGTGATGTCCCTTCCCAAACATCTGTGATCACACATGACATCATTTTGACCAACACCACTCAAGCAGCATTTCTGCTGCAGAGTTGTCGTCCGTTGAGTTCACCTTGGTCTGTTGGACCTCAAGTCTGATGGAAGTCCAAGCTTCTGTACAGATTTTCGCAAAGTCAGTGCTGTCACTGTCCCTGACCCACGTGGACAGATGGTATAAACAAAAACAAAAAGCACAATAAAACAAGACATATAGGCTATAACTCATTAAAATAACAACATCCTGAGACAGCACACAATGATTTTTTTTATTACAACAGTGGCTCTTCTTTACCTACAAAGCAGGAAAAAAACATAGTATTAATTCAATAATTCATTAAGCAAATGCGAATCCACCAAAGAAACCATTCTCACGTTTCTGCACACGCACGCACGCACGCACACACACACACACACACACACACACACACACACACACACACACACACACACACACACAGTGTCCTTCTTTGACCATTTAACTGCAGAAAAAGGCAAAGCACACAACACAGACTGAATTGAATCAGCATAATTGGCCTGTTTTTCTTGCTCACCAGTAGATGGCGACAAATTCCTTTTTGAAAGCGTCTCACTGAATGTGACTCTTCTAAACCGCACAGGCCTGTGTGTACGCCGGCAAATGTATGTATACCGTTTCAACATTTTATTTTGTTTGGCTTAAGTTCATTTTCAGATTTTCAGGTTTCAGGTTTTTACACTTTAAAAACTTCATTGTTGGCAACAAGGCTCTTAACTACATATTAAACTAAACTTATAAAGCTCAGCAGCTAAACTTCCTCCACGTTTAGCAAAAGCGGCTAGCTTGTGAAAATGACACACTGAAACAAGTCTATGTATTTAATTAAATGTAATCCTAAGTTATGTTAACAAACATAGTAAAATGAACCAGTTGCCTCTTGTGTTGTTTAAATTTTGACTTGTTCATCCAGAAAGGCAACAGCGGGTGCTTTGTGGTTGGCAGGTTTAACGTGTTTACAAAGGGACTTTTCTCACAGAAAAGAGGTAACAGTCTTTTGAAGGTAAAAAGCAGGTTCAAAGCTGAAAGTTCTTAGAGTCCTGTCAGTGTTGACGCGAGGTGGCGTGTCACACGTACGACTCTTCAGCCAGAAGGAGCTGTTCAAAGTCCGGCTCTGCCTTGGGGTCGCTGCATCTCTTCAGCCACTCTCTGCGGCTCTCCACCAGGGCCAGCGCCACCTGCTGTCCGCTCTGAGGGTGGCTGCGTGGGTGAGAGGAGAAATAGTCCCTCACGGCTTTTGTGGCGGACGGAGAGAGGCAGAACTGCGCCTCTCCCTGCGCGTCCACCTGAGACACCTTCAGTCCCGGGTCGCTGGGAAGCCTGGCGCGAGTCGGGGCGGCCGCTCGCTCCGCCACGCGCTGCCCCGGCTCTGACCCTCTGCGCCGAAACAGCCTAGCTTTGCTTGCTTCCTCTTCCACAGAGTGAGACTTGGTTTGTCTGAACAGGGACAGACAGGGCCCGCTCGGCTTGTAGAATAAAGATGGCGATGTCGGTTTAGCCGGAGCACCCTCGGCGCCGTCAGGCTGCGAACAACTGAACCACGTAGTTTTAGGTAACTGCAGGTTTTCGGTGGAGTGATGATGCGGGATGCTTTTCAGATGTCGCCCCCTTACATGGCCTCCTCCGGAGCTTCTGGTGGACTTTTTAGCTGCTAGTTTCTTGCTGGGTTTTTCTGTGACTTCACCCTGTAGGCACAAAGTGTCAAGAATCTGCCATTTAATACTTGCCATCCGCCTCTATGTTTTCTCTAATAATACGCAAAGAGGGTCTGATGTAAAAAGCAGTAGCAACTCACCTCGGTTTTGTCCCCTTCGGCCGCCTCTGGGGTGTCTTGCTGGGTTAGCGACAGCCTCCGATCTTTCTTCAGCCATGAGTTTGGGTGGAGGCCTCTGTGTGCTTTGAATGCCCCCCAGTTTACTGCTTCTTTGGGTGGAGAGTCTGGATGTTCTGCAGAGAGCAGGGAAGTTGTGGGGGATGCAGAGGCGGGGGTCAGACGTGTCTCGGTTGGATGAAGTCCGGTGGCCCGGGTTCGGTCGTTGCTGATGGAGTCCAGAGAGTCATGGGAGGAGCGGGTGTGAGCAGGGGACACCGGGGTAGAGGACAGGCTGGAGGAGCTGCTTTTCAGAACCATTGCTGTCGACTGACCTCCGCCCCTGGAGCGGCTTTCGGCAAGCACACGCCTGCCGCGTTTCTTTGAGAGCTCTTCTTCGCCGTCTTCTTCATCACCGGTGAGTTCGTCCGTGCTCCCTGAGGTGCACGGTCGAAAACCGGTCAGATAGGCGATAGCCGGCTCCGAGCGGCGTCTCTGTTGCGCATGCGGACCCTCCGAGGGCAATGACTGCAGAACGGAGGCGCCTGCTGCCGTAGAACCAGGTGGGCCCGCAATTCCTTCACCGCGCACGTCGGGGTCGATGTCTTGGTCGTAGTCGCTAAATGTGAGGATGGAGTCCAGGCTGCCCTGCAGCGGTTTGGTACGGAGGTGTCTCCTTGCAGAGATGCCCGGCGACCCGCCGCTGCTGTTGTCCAGCTCGTTCTCCAGACTGTCGTAGGACGAGTCGGTCAGAGGGTACACCCAGGACTCTGATTGTACGAAGATGAAGATGATAAGAAACGTCACGGCAAACTGAGCGGCAAACACCCGCGTGTGTATGTGTGTACCTGATTCTGTCTCCTCGCCGTCGCGTCTCTGCGGAGGCCCTCCGAACAGGCAGTGCGGCTCCTCGCCAAGGATCTGCTGACTGTGTTCGATCATGAACTTCACCAGCTTGCAGACCTGCGCCGATGGGAAAATAATTCACTCTGCACCTATTTTTGTTTTTCTATTGTCTGCTGACCACAAGAACTTCTCTTTGCTACTCAGGCAGATTTGTTTCATCATGTTGCACCATTGAAAGTCATGACAGCCTGCCTCTGAGGTCAGATTCCACACTGTATTAGCATGTCTGTGTACGCTCACCTTTTTAGTTCCTTCTCCCTCCACCTCGGGGCTGCACGGCGCTCCAGGAGGCCAAAGCATGCTGGGAGCGATGCACACTGACAAATTGAAACTGGTCATCTGGTTTTCGTGGGCGTTGCCTCGGATACCGTGAAGCACGGGCAGCAGGTAGCGCAGCAGCAGGCCGTTCTCTTTGGGGAGTCGATAGATCATCCTGCAGGAGAAGGACGCAAAACTTCAGAGCTTCGTCACATGACACTGGATTGTGGGCCAATAGTGGCGCAGAGCGCTGTACCTCCGAATGTCCTGCACCTGCTCGTCCTCCTCCTCCTCTTCTTCCAGCACGTCCATCCATTCTTCATACAGCTCACACCTCAGCAGGCTGCCGGGGATGCTGCGCAGGAAATCCTAAACACGCGCAAAACAATGTGTGTAAACGACAGGTCTCCGCTGGCGTGTAAAGATGTCACACGGTTGCTTTGTAGTTGCTCATGCACAGAAGCTTTGTAATCCCTGCAGATAATATCAGATTATAATCCAGATTACACTCTGATATTAAGCCGATGAACAGCTCGTCCTGCTAACGTAGCCGATTCATGTTGTGCTTACAGAAGGGGGTCAATTAAGGTAAGTGACACACCGCTGCACGCACACGCTCGGCCCCGCCCCACCTTAAAGACTCCGGCGATGACAAACACGTGGTCCCGCATCAGAGGAAGCTCAACCCCTCCGGCGTCTAGAGATTCCCGTAGCTCCCTGACGGCACGAGCTCCGGCAGGCCGGCGGAATATCCCCCGCGTCCACGGACCCTCGTGGTATAGAAATGTCAGCATGTCCTGAGGAGAGAGAGAGAAGCTTCTTGACACCTGCAGCATCCTGCCGAAGCACCTTGTGACTTGGTGCGCACGCTCACCGTGACCGGCTTCGGCAGGGCGTCGTCCACGCAGACGGAGCTCAGAGGCTGGCCGAACAAGCATCCCCGGGCGAGAGACGGCTCGTTCAGGTGAGGCGCGGAGCCTCTCCAGAAGGCCCAGGTGATGAGCGAGCGCCTGAAGGACTTCTGGGACAAATCTGAGAAAACGCAGGAAATGCGAGTGAGATCAGCCTCTTGGTACAGAGCTCCATGTGGATCAGCGAAACTCACCTGCAGATACGTCCTGCTGCTGCGGTTCCACGGGCCGTGGCTTCAGGATGAACTGACACTGCTTGTGCACCTGCAGCTGCTCCGCCTGCATGGCCTTCTGCCTCTCCTCAGGTGCTGCTGCAACATCTCTGCCTCCGCCTGCCTGAGGCATGCTTTGCCTCACGTGACTCATCTGGATGCTGAAGGGGAACTCGTGACCTAAGACAGAGAACCAAAGGCAGCAGTTACACCTCGAGCCCATTTCCACATGTAGACCTATTCGCTAAAACCTACTGACCAATCAGAGGATAGGGTGTGTTGTCCCTTTTGGAGATGACCCACAGCTGGAAGTCCTTCACATTTCCCTTCACAGAAAACACAAACAAAGTCAGAAAAACCCAGGGGCATGGAGAGGCCCACATGCTGCTCACATGCTTCTTGCTGTGGCTGCTATATAAAAAGTGAACTTTTGTGACTTCACCCCGAAGCTACAGTCTGAACGCAAACGCAGAATCCACTCACAATGACGCCGAACTGCTGCAGAGCCAGACGGATCACCTCGTTGGTCGAATCGGAGTTGCTGACCGGGAGCGTCTTGATCTGATGGGAGAAGAAGGAGGCAGGATGTCACTCTGTCGCTGTACTGCGACACATTCCTTATATGAGAAACACCATCGGTCTACTTACTACTGCAAATGTGTTGATGCCCTTCCCGTACACTCTCAGAGGAATGGTTTTGGGTTCCTCCTTGTCTTTTTCCTCTTTTATCCGACTGCAAACAAAGCAAAGATGATTCTTTCTCCCATGCAAACCTCGCAAACGTTACACTTTGCGTGGCTTACCTTTTGAGGACGGAGAGCCATTTTTCTTTCTGTTCTGCAGAGCTGAGAAAAAAAAACACATCCATCAGTATTTATGACTTTCATCATAACCTCCTGCGACCTTCCTGTCTTTTTCTTCGTGGATCAAAAATGCCTCCGTGAGAATGTTCCTGCTGGTGAGTACACGGTACATAGACGGGTTACGCTCTCTGTATAAGGTCAACTCTCTTCACTGACTGTTGAAACACAAACAGGTGCTGATGTAAGGCAGCGGAACAAGGAAACAAGGAGAAAGTTTGATCCGTGTTATTACTGAGAAAAACTTCTCGGATGAAACAGATGTGTTTCCCATCCCTCTTTGTTACCTAAACACGGCCACGCAGTTCCAGGTGGGCCAGCCCATGACGAAGCTCCTCTCCGGGCTCGTGCTTCCCTCGCACACCTCATCCATGCAGCCGGCCGTCCACATCTCGCGCGCGCACACGCGGGCCTTCTGTTTAAAGTGGTTTGCTGACCTACAGAGAGAGAGAGAACAATCCTCGGTCTCCATGACAACATCTGACTCTGGAATGAACCTGATTCAGCGGTGAAGGACGCGTAACGCTCTTGCGCTTACTTGGCTTTGGCGACCACCAGTATGTCAGTGAAGAGGAAGAGGTGCCTGTCCTGAGTCTGCATCCCCGTCTTCAACTGAGCGTGTCCGTGGAGAAGAAAGGACCTGTCGGGGTCGGTCAGGAAGGACTGGACCAACGGGCATGTCTCTGGACACACAGGAACCAGGAAGCTCTCTCTGGAAGACACATGTCCAGTGCAACTTTGAACTCCTTTTATATAACACACTAATTTGTTTTGCTAATTTTGCTAATACTAAGCGGTAGCTTATTCATTGGTCCAAACCCATCTGACCACCGGATGACTGATTAGATTATTCCTCAGATCTTCCTCCATCTATCTGAACATCAAAGCAGTCTACTAAATAAAGGTTTCATTGATAAGTGGGTTAACATATTTATGAACTTAAAAGAAAAGTTTTGGGAAACTTTTTCAATTCAGGGTGGCAGTAGCTCAGTCCGTAGGGGATTGGGCTGGGAAGCGGAGGGCTGCCGGTTCGAGTCCAGACCCGGACCAAGACACATGAAGGTGGACTGGTAGCTGGAGAGATACTGCTGAGGTGCCCTTGAGCAAGGCACCGCACCCACACCTGCTCGGGGCACTGGCTGCTTGTGGTGCCGCCCCCACTCCCACTCTCCTCTATGCATGTACATTGGTGTGGTGTGTGATGTGTATGCATGACAAATATGTATAGGAGTCATTTAAATTTCCCTGTAAGGTATTAATAAAGTATAAAAAAAAATAAAACTAAATTAATTAAAAAAATCTGACATGGGTATGCTAACATACAGCATCATACTGAGCACTCGCCAGTAGGATCTTTTTAATAAGTTTATTTCTTCTTCACTTTCCCCCATCCACATGTCCAAAGGCAGACGCTATTAATAGACGCCTGATCCTCTGATAAGTCTAGCAACGGGAGGATTAGCTATGTGAGTGCATCCAACACCTCTCCCGGGCGTGCACGTGTGTGAGAGTGTGGCCTGGATGAGTTCATCCACACACACACACACGCGGCGAAGGATGCTGACAGAGGTGCCTGTATATTCATGTGTGCATTTGAAATGTAGAGTACCTGGAGAGAGTCTTAGACCTGGTGAGCGCCTTGGTAATGACCAGAGATGGAGCGGACTGTCGCCGATAACTCTGTGACTTCATCCGCTAGAAAAAAAAAAGAGAAAGAGACAGACATTACAGGAGCGACTCTGTCTGCAGCTTCCAAAAGGACGGGGAGAGCGGAGGAATGTCAGATGATCGAGTTGGGCCAAGAGGCAGCCACTGTCAGCCATGACGCCCAGGATCACACTTCTCATACTGAGCTGCATTAATACCACAACACTGACACGTTAACCCTTTCAGTGATGTCCCATCCGATCAGAGCCTGCCCTTTACAAACAGTTAACAAGACAAAACAGCAAAATTAGCAAAGTGAGAAGTTGATACTGCACATGGCTGACCTTTGACCCTGCATTCACACTGTGCATCACTTAATGTATCCTCATAAGTTTTGACCTATTTGGGTTACTATGGGAAATAGTGATCCTGTTAATCCAACTCTCCATATAACAACACAACCTTTAAACAGCAGGAAAACATCAGTGTCTGTGTCTGAGCGCACATCCACACCTTTGTGACATTTCACAATGTAATATTGAGGACTTAACCAGGTCACACAGTGCTGAAACATTCCCCACAGCCACAGCAACACAATGTTACCCTTCAGCCCTAAAAATAACCTGACAAAGCATGGAGATGTGGCTTTTATAAAAAGAAAATGAAACTATGATCAGCTCTAACAGATGGCTTACTGTTGCATGTAAATAAAAAAAATAACAACCCTGCCCTTAAATTGAATTATAATCATATAAGTGTACAAAAGCCTCAAAACGAAAGAGATTTGTTGACTAATTAACTAAACGACAAGTCCATATTCTGGTGCGTTTGGTTCTGCCCTCGCTGCGCCTGCATAATATTCTCTTTGTTTGACGCGCGCAGCACCATCCTAAAACATTCCAGGCGCCGCTGCTGCTGTTTGCCTGTTTTCACGGAGGCTGGTGACACTTTGCTAAAAAACAAACAAACCTTGAACCCTGAACTGACCTCCCGCCCTGCCGCGCCTCGCCCACAACACACCCATTCATATGTCAGGTTATGGTTCAGCAAACTGTAGCTTCCAGTTAATTTAACCAAAAACAGACATAATGTCACGGAACCTTTTCCTCTGTCATTACATCCATCCTCTGACATAAACATGAAAACCTGTTGGAGGAGACGCATACCCGTTTGTTTTCCAGCTGCCCGGCGCCCCGACTCAGGCCGTCCTGCTGCTGCGGAGACATGCTGTCCATTCAGCCTCCAGACGACCTTAAGCTCACTGTCTCACTATCCTCAGGTGATACAGCGGAGAAAGAAATCCCATTAATGACCTCCGTCTCCAAAACACGCCAACCATGCCAAGTGACGAAGGTCCAGGTTTACGCGTGAAGGCAACCCGCGTGGAGGAAAAACTCTGTTAGGAAGGACTAATTAGGAGGAGAGTGTGCTCAGCCTCTCCGTTACTCTCCCTCTCTGTGTCCATCAAAGCACGTCTGTGCTGTAACCGAGGGCAGCTCCTGTCTGGATTATAGGCTGCTGTGCCACTTCTTAATGCGTCTTTACGCACAGAACGGAGGCGGCGCCAAAACGCAGGAAAAAAATAGGTCTAACTATTTTTACCCAAATTGTTCCATTCATTCGTCTGACAATAAGATTTAACCTAAAACAAACAATAGTTGAGATTATCAGGCCGCGTGCACAGGGAATCAGATTGGATTAAGACATTTTCTCTCACCAGGGGGGGGGTGAGAGAAAAAAAGTGTGCGAAACTTTGGAATCCTCTGGCGACCTCTCACATTTATTTTTGAAAGGAAAGTAAAAAGTCAGGTGAACTACCTCCAAAGACTCCTGGGAACATTTGAACAAAAAACAAAAAGATCAGATTAAAGGCTGACTGTACTACAGGCTCTGAGGAAACATTAGATTGTACAGTCTCTGGGATACAGGAGTCGAAGACACAGATGACAATCTAGGCCATACATTTGTAATGTAGGACAATCAAGCCTTATATCATTATATTACATTCAGATGCAGTGACAAAGGTTTCAGTAAAATCTAAGGTATAGGAAACAAAGCAGGAGGAAGAATAAAGACAAACATGTGTGAGAAGAAAAAGTGACTTATGCCCCAAAAATCAATTGTCCTTGTACAAAGACAAGTGGGCCACAAAGTGGGCTACAAAAGAAAAAGGAGGCCAGCGAGTGAAGAGCAGACATGCAGAGTATTCCTTCCCCAAATTGGCCGCAATCAGCCCCGTTAAAAGTGGATCAGTGCAATGATTACCTTCCGTCCTGTTGATAATGAGCAGCCTTGGGCAAGGCGAAGAAAAGCCGTCCTCGCCGCCTCCCTGACGCAAACACATCTTCCACAGTTAAAGCACCAGTCTAAAAGTGTCACACTCATTAGCAGTGAAGTTTATGGAATGATCACAAAGATGCATAACTTCCTACTACGTTTTATTTTTTGACCATCATTTACTTCTGTAAATGTAGTAACTTCATGTTTTTACCAAACAAGTTCTTTTCAGATTGTTGTGCTGCAACACACACACACACACACACACACACACACACACACACACACACACACACACACGCACACACACACACACACACACACAGGCTTCACCCACTCAGACTTTCCACCACAGCAAATTGTTGGTCACACACATTCATCATCACCATCATGGGAACTGCTGAGGTCTCCCAAAACCACCAAATGGCTACACACACACAGTTGTAAGTAATGTGAGCCAGCAGACACACACACACACACACACACACACACACACGCACACACTCTGTGTGAACTGCAGGCTCAGCATTTTGTTACACATGAGTCAAGATCCCCAAAAACACCTCCTACATTTCCCATGATGCAAAAAAGTGTTTTCATACACAGAGTGTGATCCTGGCTCCCTGCTGGAGGGGACGCCTCACCCCGAGCACTGATTAGCTGCTTTTCATTCATTCCTCATCTCTGCTTCTTTTCTTTGCTCTGAGGAGAAGAGGAGGATTTGGGGGGATTAAGGGTAGATTATGGAAACACACACACACACACACACACCCCACTGAGCCCCCCTGACTGCTGCTGAATGAAGGATGAGATCTGACTGTTGAGTGTGTGTGTGTGTGTTGATGTGACCCCAGCTGAGCAGTGATGAAAACCTGAATGGAGCTGAGTGACAGTTTGTGTGTTTGTTTTTGTGTGTATGTGAGGACTGTGTGTGAGGACAGTTCAGCCGACTTCAGGACAGATCTGGTTTACAGGCACATCGGCCGGTCTCATCCCCACGTGTAGTTCATTTTTAATCCTTAATAAACTTTAAAAAAGTGAAATAATGAGATTGACTTTTAGTGATCCAAACACTCTTTACATGGTGATGTCGGGGGCTCAGCGGGACAATAGGAGGCAAAAACACAAAGAGAAAAGAAAAATGAGCGATGAGACGTCATTCATCTCCTTTTATCGCGTGTGACAGGCAGGCGGTGACCTTTGACCTTCACACATACACATTAAAACTGTAAGACTCATTGTAGCTAAGCAACAACCATCAATCTCTGGTTAGACTAATTCAAGCTAAGCTAAGCTAACTGCTAACAAAAATAAAATAAAGATTATTTATCATTAAAGATAACTGTTAACATTCATTATCTTTATCTGTAGGACTAGAAATGTTTGGGTAGCTTAGCATAGCTGCCTTTGTGTAGCTAGTAGTAGTCAATTAGCTTTGTCCATGGTGTTTCTATGACATTAGCAACATTAGCATTTAGCCACCTTTCAGTTGTGTTAGTTGCTGCCTTTGTGTGACATAAATTGGTAGTTAGCTTAGCTTTTGTTGACATTAGCTGACTGTCTTTAACTATTATTTAAATTTAAATTTATTATA
>JAVQJX010157879.1:0-20296 GCA_036025115.1 Ambassis agassizii
GTACAGTGTTACTGTTTAATGTAGTAACTCATGTAAGATGTCAAAGAGGTAACTGCCAACAGCTAAATTAATTTGAACTCTGTTTTAATGGCCTCTTGACATGCCACAGTGAATACAAAGCACAAGATCCATTGAAGTTGTGTAATTCAGTAAGTTTAATTGACCCCTTTTAGCACTGCAATATTGAATTAACTTTATTGGGTGGAGGCACATAAATGCCCTGCAGTTCAGGAGTTTAGGAGTTCAGATACTGCTCAGGGCGGGGATTTAAGTTGACGGGCCCTATTAGTATTCGCGTCCTTTGGGTGCGCAGTGTTGCCAGCCACAGAACCACGTCAGGCCTGTAGCAACTGCTCGTCTTGTCTCTCCAAGGTTAGAGATACAGGCCCGCCCGACTCGCTGGTAACACTCAAAGAAACAGATACTGGGAGCTACGCTGAGACCGCGATACTAGGATTAATTTATTTTTTTCTGAACGTTCAGATTTTCTCCGACACAGAAGCTGTTGCGAAATTATCTGTGTGGACACTGACAGTGTGTGTGTGTGTGTGTGTGTGTGTGGTTGTTTTTTTTTTTTTTTTTTCGTCTGCAGCAAGCGAAAAGATCGCTATCGCCAGTCTCACTGGTGCTTCATGGAAACGCGCAATCACAAAAAATGGTTGCATTTGGAGAACATCCGTGAAGGCGAGCGTTTCCTCTTCACATCGGTGCGTCAGAAAAGACACCTCAGCTAGCTGGACTCCGGGTTGGGTGTGAAGTCTTCACTGTGCACCGTGCGCTGCTGGAGTGAAGGTGACTTGCGCCCCGTCGCAGTCAAGGCAATGCGGAGAAGAGTCACGGGCACTCGTCCGGTACTTTTTCTGCGCTTTCAAGCAGCTTTCGGAAAATATTTGTTCCCTCTCCCACAATAGAGAGGCAAAAGGTAGACAGAGCAATAGCTGCAATCGAGCTTCAACCCGGCCAGTAGTTGGCGAAGGCGAACTGAGCGTAAACGGAGGAGAGAATAGAGGTGAAGAGTAAGGAGGTGAGGCAGGAAGAGAGAAAGTGGTGGAGTTTGGGGGGGATAAGACAAAACCGTTCTGTCCTAGGGCTGTTTTAATAGTGGATGTGTATGCATGAGTTCTGCATCGAATGGGCGCAAAAACCGCCCCAGATCCGCCGGGAACATCTTCCAGATCGGCAAGCCTCCTTACCGAGACTCACAGAGGAGGGAGAGCACCGAGAGTACCCGCAAAGCCCAGCGCGCCGTGGCCGACTGCAGAATGGTAGGTTTGCGGCACGTCAATGCCTGCATGGTGCCTATGATAAGGATTGCTGTGTTATTGTCCCAACCTTCCTTTGTTCTAGGACGATCGACTATCCCGTACTTGCAGGGTGCACAGGCGACAGCTGTTAATAGCTGCAGAAAAAAAAGGACTGTAACCCGGGCTGGCTGCCTAAAAATAGCTATATGCATTTGCATTGTTTTGTCGGTAGTGAAGCCAAACAGAACACTCGGCGTCAGATCGACTGTGTGATTTGCATTTAGAGTGTGGTAAGCTGGTGGTAATTTGGGTTGATTTCAAAATTGCCTGAATTAATTTGAAAAGATTTAACTACAGAAGGGCGCGTGACCGTGGCACAGATGTCCTGTGTTTTGACAGGCGCTGACAGGAGTGATACACACTATAGCTTGCTTCACCCCTTCATACATCACTGATCGTCATGGAGCCTCGCTGTTCGTTTACAGGACTACAGCAGCAGGATGCAGGAGTTTGGCAAAACGTGTAACAACACACAGCTTCAGCTCCATATGTAGGATACTGAATTTGCAAGCTATTTTGACGATGCTTTACCTCACGATTCTCCAGTTTTTGTCCTGCATAGTGCAAGGTTGCATTTTTTTTAAAAATACTGCTGAACCTTAGGCTATACAATCCTGCACCTGCACATGACATCAATTCCCCTATGTGGGGAAAACACATTACTCCACAGAATTTTCTTGCTGGCTTTCAAGTGTATAATGATCATAACAAGAAGTCATGTAAAGTTTTCTCTTAACCCATATTGTTTGCTTAAACTAAGTTATTTTTGTCTCTCTCGGACACAGATCGTTCAAGAATTCAATACACTTGTGGCTCTGTACCGTGAGCTGGTCATCTCTATTGGGGAAATCACCGTGGATTGTCCTTCCTTACGGGCCGAAATGCTGAAGACCCGAACTAAAGGATGTGAAATGGCCAGAGCGGCGCACCATAGTCTCTCCTTGATATCGGGGTGAGTTGGCACAGACGCTGTCCAAGGTGCTGAAAATGAATGCCGCGCACACAGCTCAGCTATCCAAACGGGTCACTCTGAAACACTGCAGCGCCTCAAGGTGTAAAGTAGCTAATTTTACCAAAGTAAATCTCTAATTTTCATAAGCATCCATATTTTACCTTTGCAGAGCCTTTACACTATAAAATGTGTGTTTTTCAGCAGGAGTAAAACATGTGTGAAAACATGAGATCTCCATTTAAACATCATGGCATGTCTAATTTGTTAGATGGGAGAGCCTAACCAGGAAGCAATCACAGCAACATATTGTAACTGATCACTTGCCATTAGCTGAGCCTGACACGTTAATGCATGTAGCTGATTGGAATTCTTCACAGGACAAATATCTGAGATAATGTGGAGTCCGTGACTTTTCTCTGTATTGTGAGAGTGCCTCTATGTATGTGTGTGTATTTTGTGGGTTGTTGTTTGAACATTTCGATGATTTGTTTTTAGATCGTTTACATCTATTTAAAAAACAAACAAACAATGGGACAGCCACCATAGTTTGCTGTCCATCATTTCATTTTTTATAGGTTATGGAGGGAAAGAGCTGCAACATAGGCGCCTGAAAGGACTGTTGACTTTGGCCCACAGCAGCTTTTGTGCTGTGCTGCACTGGTGCCAGTGGAAGAAGGGCAAAGTGGGTCTTGGGATTTGTAGATCCTCAGTGAGGCTAAGATGCCAGCTGACTTGGCACCTTCAAAGTTACTTAAATAACAATAAGACAGACTGAAGCCAGTGGTGAGACAGATTTGGAGGATGTCTGCAGTGTGAAGTTCTTGCCAATTTCTGTGCAATGTTATAGTATTGTTCTTTATTTGTAAAATCAGTGATTGTGCTTCCATTAAAAATTTAAAGTTTAACATGGGCCAAACTGTCCTCAAGCTCAGTAATTATTCAACAATTTAAGTCTTTCACTGTCTGCTGGATGCACTACAAAATCCTTAATTTCAATTTCAATGTATGGAGGCTTTGAAGTACACATGACTCTCATACAGTTAGCCAGTGAATACATCTTCTGCATGTTTCCTGAATGCATGAATCATTAATTGAATGATGGAATTTGTGTTGCTTTTTATACCATGGCTACATTAAGATCACATTTCAATCAGTAGGTAAACAACACACTGCAGTCCAGAGTGCTTCTTCTTTTTCCAGTACGCAGTAGATGGTGCATATTAATACATGTACTTGAAATGTTTGCTAATGTTTCTACTGCAGCAAAGGTTTGTTGTGTTAACTGTTAACAGTGCATATCCTAAACCTCCTATGCTCCTTTATTAAAATAATGGAAGCATTTATGAGTGGTTTGCTGATAAGCAGAAAAGCTTTGGTGACAGTTATGCACTGTAGAAGGCAGCACAGAGGACAGCAAGGAGAAGTTGTGCTGTTGGAAGAGAGGAATTCAACAGCGTGATCTGTGTGAGAAATAGTTGTACCAGGTGCAAGCTTCACGCCTTCCCTCGCTGCCACTTTACATGTGATATCACACCCACTAAACATCGCCGGCTGGAGTTCCCTTTGAACACCCGATTTATTATAAAGTTCATGTTGTGTCTCTTAAAAGTGAGCAGTCCAATAAAGTTAAATAAAACATTCTGCATCAGGCTTGATTTGGTATAAAGCAATAAAAGGTAATATAATAAATGCATTTAGATTATTGCATTTTGTCATTTGGAGCCATGCACATATGCTGCTTTAAATATGTAGTACATATGATATTGGGTTTTGATAAGGATGATGTTTTTCAAAATAAAAGCATGACATGTTGTCTCATCTCTTTGTTTTGTTTTTTTTTGCTGTTTCTCATTTTTTTAATCTCACTTTTTATTTGCATCCATAGAACTGTTGACTGAGTTCCAGCTCATCAGTAACATCAGTGTGTCTTACTTTGCCATTTCAGGCCAGAAGATGGGGAGATCCACCCTGAGATCTGCAGGCTCTTCATCCAGCTGCAGTGTTGTCTGGAGATGTACATCACAGAGATGCTGAAATCTGTTTGTTTGCTGGGATCCCTGCAGCTCCACAGGAAAGGTTATTATACACAAATTATAAGAAAAAACACCATAAGACACGAGTACAGATGTGAATTTTCTACCGTCCACTTCCCCTGTGACAACACATAATTCAAGAAACTCTCTTTGTGCTGTAGGTAAGGACTTGATTGGCCCCTCTGGTGTTGACAGTAAGATTGAGGAGAGCTCAGACATACCTATCCTGGAGGACACCTCTTCCTCCCCCACTGACTGTCCTCAGCACTGCTGGCTGGTCGCCACTGACATAGACAACATAGAAAGGTAAGTAGACAAAATGAACGTCATGTGGTGTCATCCTGTTGGGTGTGAGTTGTTTCTGTGTGTTTGTGTTGTTTTTGTGGATGTGAATGTTTTCATATTTAGAGCACATTCACAGTTTCTTTTGTAATTCCGAACCGGAATACAATCATGAAAAGCAAACAAGCTTAATAAAATTTAATGTGGAAATTTGCCCGTCTGATGTGGATAAAAACAAATGTAGCTTAACTGCAGCTGTTCAAAAGACATCTTATTAATAGTGACCATGAAAGGATAACATATGTTGTGCTTTATTTAGTGATGAGAGAAGGAAGAACAAAAGCAAGGAAACCATGCTATTGCTAACACATTTATTTTGTAGTGAGCCATATCATTACTACGTTTGTGCAAATCCAGTATATCTTGTATGTATTTTTAGATGCTACATAAACAGGTATTTTCTAGACATGCTGTGCCAGCACAAGTCTGGAGGATACATCTGATTTTGGGAGCAAAAGCAAATCAATTTGAAAGTAAAACGTCTAAAACTTATTCTAATCTTGTGGATATCGAGGAATTCTAAATGGATAAGAGTGAATTCGTCTGCAGTGAGCCAACATGAACAAACACACTGAGCCCTTGTTTGTATCACTGCAGGGACATGAGGGAGATGAAGAACCTTCTCAGTAAACTCAGGGAGACAATGCCTTTACCACTGAAGAACCAAGGTAGGAAAAAAACTTCTTCCTCTTATATACACACACCACAGAGCCATGACACTTTCAAAATTTGTCAAAAAACTACATGATGGCTAAAACCAGCAACAGTGCCTGACTTGGCAGCATTATCCGTGTGTTCTTGCACCCAGATGACAGCAGTTTGTTGAACCTGACTCCCTACCCACTTGTCAGACAGAGGAAGAGGCGGTTCTTTGGGCTGTGTTGCCTGGTAACCAGCTAAGGTCGCCGCCTTCATTGGTCGGAGGCGGCAACAAAGACACCATTACCCACTGTCCTTCACCACTTGTGTCTCCTACCAACCTATTACTGCCATTTTCAAATAAATTGTCTCTTTCTCTCTTTTTTTTAAAGGCTCCCCATTTTATAATTTTATTTTGTAATACAAAGAAGAATTGTAACTGAAATGTAATGAAAAACAAAAAGTCATGAACATATATTTTAAGATATTTTGCAACAGATTTTCCCTTTTTGGTAAATGAAGTCAGATATCTGCTTGTCCCGTGTAAAACAGAATGAGAGGTCATCTGAAATAATGTTGACTTTCGATTACTTCCTGAGTGAATGAAATGAGAATCCATGTTTTAAAAAGGGAATATAAATGTCAGTTTTGTCAGAAATAATGTGTTAACTTATGGATACATGCCATTCAAATATTTGGGAATGGTGCTTGCAAAGGCAAATGTTTGCCTGTCTACGCTGAGATGACAGGTTGTGCAGAATAAGTTTGTTGTGTATTACAGTCTCTGTTTTCCGTTTCTTGCTGTTTTTCTTCTTAATGTACTTAATTTAGTCTTCCATAAACCAAGAACCTATACCCAACTTAAACTTTCCAGCTTCAAAAAGGAATATATGATACAATACTCAAAAGAAAACTTCTTTGCACACAATATCTATCTATAAATCAAGACATTAGACATGTATATACACATACTCTTTACTTACGCAATGCTCTCTGAATTATTTTCAAAGTTGGAAGCAAAGAACCTGTTGGTGTGAGCTGGGTCTTCCTGTCTGAGACAGTTGTGCAGACAGGGGGCAGCTGGTCTGGGTCTTACTTATAAAAGGTAGTATTTAATATCTATGGCAAGATGAAAGTACAGTAGTCAAAGCTGATATAGATCATTTTACATTGTTAATAAAACTTTTGTTATTGAAACCTATCAACTAGTGTTTGTGTCTTGCATGCAATTCACTAAAATGTCCACTGGATGGAGACAAATAATCACATGAGAAAAAGTTGTCTGCATTCCATTCACAATCACAATCAGCTGTATTTAAGATTTTATTGTATTTTGTTTTTAACTTTAGCTCTTTGTCACCAAGTGAAACAGGAACACATCTGCTGACAATAAGCATGTTGACAACACATTAGTGGTTGTCTACACAC
This sequence comes from Ambassis agassizii, assembly GCA_036025115.1. NCBI lineage: Eukaryota > Metazoa > Chordata > Actinopteri > Ambassidae > Ambassis > Ambassis agassizii. The sequence goes on from JAVQJX010157879.1 coordinate 6,699, forward strand.
TGTTTTATGGGCAGGTTCAGACACACATATCCACTCACACTGTGAGAAGGGAAGCAAGCCAGAGGCAGGAATAGACTGTCAGCAGGGGTTTGTTTGGCAGTGACCGTCTGGTTTAGTAAGTGCAGGGCATCTATTGAAAAACACCATTCCAAACATCACATGGGACATCTACAAATCTATTTTCTGCTAAATGAAGCCATACTTTTTGCAGGCCGGTTCGCATGCTACTCAAACAACATGACAACGTGCAAAACAAATCCAACACAATTCATCTTGACCTGTGAGCTCAAGCGTTATCATGGCACAAGTGCACTCTTCTGTCTTTCTGTGACTGTTGGGACAGTCACAGCCAATGTAATGTAAATATTTTCAGGTTGCCAACTCTCATCACAAAATGGCCATTGCCTGAGGACTCAACACATTTGTATTTCTTTGAAACCAGCTAGCAGACAGCATGGCAGCACAGTGGTAGGTTTTCCTGGTTTCGTCTGGTTGGGGCTTTTCTGTATGGAATTGCATGTTTATGGGTTTTCTGCATGGATCCTTCCATCATGCAGACCATCGAGTGACCATGAACTCCTCTGTCTGTACACCAGAGTGTTGTAGAGGCAACTGTGAGGCCATCTTTCTATTAAATTTACCTAAAATCTAGTTCATACAACAGGACAATGATCCTATAATAATAGAATCATTATATATCAATCTCTCTCTAGTAAAGATTTAAAAATTTCTGGATCTCTCTAGTTCCCATTATGAATTGTGATAAACATACAGAAATGAAGAGATATTAAATATGACTTGTTCTGTGCTTTATTGTTTTAATGTAGTTTTATGCATGCATAACAAATATTTGGGGTGGAGGGAATACTGAGGATAGATATAGGTGGAAACGGATGAATTGCTTTTGCGATCCCTAAAGGGAAAAGCCAAAAGGAGAAGACACCTGCATACAAATGTGTGACGTTGTGGCACTTAAGAGGGGAAATGTTGAAGACAAGATTAATGTGTAAAGTAAATACAGTAAAAAAAAAAATAGTGGCCAATTAGTCAGCCTGTTCTCCCCCTGAAGCCTCAGGAAGTGCAGGGCCGGATACTAACAACTGAAACCTTCTCTCCTTTACATCTCCGAAGTCCTGCTTCACATTCATTCATCGTCTGTGTGGCTGCAGCCTCATCCTCTCCAATGCGGACGCACACATTTACTCTAGGATGCAAGCAATCTGCAGAGTCCTTACAGCGACAGGTGTTGGTTTGATCTGAAACACAAATTTGATGGTCAACAGTAAAAGGCTTGAACTGAGTAATACTCAGAATTATTTGTGTCTTCTTACAGTCACACATCTCCCACATGTGGCAGCCAGTACAGCCTGTTGCGTTGCGCTCTGGCCACTTGCAGGCGCTGTCTTCTGCTATCACAGGGTTCTTCCCCATACACTGCAGTGCATGCATTTTGCACACACTCAGTTGGGATTTTTTTCCAACAGAAATTGTGGCACACAATTCCAAAGACGAGCTGGTTACATGACAGAGCAGCATCAAATGTAACAACTGCAAAAATAATGACAGCCAAGAAAGTTTTGTGACCAAATTAGGGGAATAAACATACCCGCACTCAAAAGGCATTTTGCAAACACACTTTCCTCTTCGTGGCTTCTCCCATGGCTCACACTGCACTGAAGGAGCAGTAGGAGGTGGTGGTGGTCTGACTGTGGAATACAAAGAAATCAGACTGAATGAAAACAAAGTACAATTCACTGCAGTCACACCATATCACACAGCAGTCCCATCTGTGTGTCCATTTATTTTTTCAGATCAAATTTACCTTGGCTGCACCTCGTGCCTGCTGGGTCTGGAGAAAAATGTAGACTGGGGTCACATATAACTGTTGATTCTCCTTCTAGCTGTCTGCCCTCTGTGCAGGACAAAGTGACTGACTCTCCTATGCCATAAGCACCCTTTAAAGGGGAGGCTATGATTCCATCACTGAGAGATTCAAATGTGCACCTTGAAGCTGGAAGAGAATTTGGAGTTCAGCACAGTGATCCATCTTCATTGTTACATTTTGCCTCATACAGACTTACGTTTGCAGAATCCAGGTCTTCCAGACCAGGTTTCATCAGCTGTGCATGCTATGACACTTGTACCAACAAGATAGAAACCAAAAGTGCAGGTGTACTCAGCTTCACTTCCCACAAGGTAAATGTCCTTTGGTTCCTATGAAGCATGTGAAGGTAGTACAAAGAAATGTTTTTTTTGTTTTGATATGCAGAAATCTATCATTAAGAGCCTATAAAGATAATGTATTTTTACAAAAATGCAGAATATTTCATTGCTCCACAATGTGCACATAGATTTTCAGTGTGGCCTCATCTTTACCAGAACATAGCCATTAATTAGGGCAGGTGGGGTTCCACACTTCTGGATTGGTGGAAGAGTTTGGTCAAAGCATTGAGGCTCCATGGTTCTGCAGAAAGAGTTAAAAGAAATGATTTGGGGCTTCAAGAACTAGTGGTGTCTATAATGTTATGAAATTCAGACTCTCTGACTTTAAGTATTGTAGCTCTTCATCATCACAGTTAGATGATGTCTCAGTGAGTTCTCCAATACAGAATTGTCCCCCATTCTCAGGGGCGGGGTTAGAGCAGGACCGACTTCGTGCCCTTTGACCCCCAGAGCACTCTGACCAGGCAGACCAACAGGACCAACTGCCGTGGATCACTCCTTATAGGGCAAAAAGCAATAAGAAAGAAAAAAATTAGTGTTTATTATTAAAACCACAACCGATTCAACTGAAACAAACATGTAAGTTATTAAAGGTTTTTCAACAGAACATGAAAAGATGGCTCGTGTTGTGTTAACCAGCTGGTATCCAACCCTAACAAAATGTAATACCACTTTGCACCATGAGAGTCAGTGTAATGTAACGCAATCCAATGTGAGAAACAAGGTGATAAACTCTCAAACAGAAAATTCTATGTGAAAGGTGTCACACACCTGGTTGACCTTCTGTTTCAGTTCCATGCTCACATGCTGGTCCTGATGTGTTAGGCTTGCAGATACATTTGCACTCATCTCTTTCCATAACAACTAAGCCATTGTTTCTACAAGGCTGGCAGTGGCAGGCATCACTCTCAGTGAGGTACTGCTCTATTGCTCTACGAAGGTAGAGCTTCTTCACCCCAGCACACTGAACCTCTTTCACCAGCTCTGACAGCGGTCGCAGCTGCAGAAACAATCAAGATATACAGATGTATGTTCTGATCAGCTGATATATTGAAATAAATAATAAGACAAAAATGTTCCTTTCACCTTTTGCTCTGTGACCTGTGGAAATGATCTGACGGACTCTGCCCAGTCTGAGAACAATTCCAAGTTCTTTTCCAGGTCATTAGGCTTGATGTTATTCAGGCCTGCAATTTTTGAGGGGTCTCCTCCTTTTGCATTTACCTTTATGTCAGTTATTGGTTGGCGATTTCCATGGCCTTTAAAAAAAAGAAATAGTTGAGATGATGTGTGAAACAGTGACGTAAAGAAATGTTGGTACATGATGTAAAAAAAAAATAACATATTACATACTACTGTATGACGGCCGTCCACCCTCATTCCGTGAACAACGCTCTGAGGTTATGGGGAATATGAAAACCCAGCGTTTAGTCTTGACACATTCACGAGACTCCAGTTTTTCAGTAACTGGAAAAAAAAAACAAAAAGACAGTGTCTAAGTCGAAAACTTCTCACTGTGCACAGTGACGTTTCAGGGCACAGGGATCTGACACCTTTGGAACAGCATGGACACATTAACATTTTTTGATTTGAATTAGTGTTAACACCATGTGCTCATGGACCTTTTTGGGTGAGAAGACAACTTTTTAATTACATCTTTTAACACCAGGCAAGACATAATTCATGGTGTTACCTCTTGTTTCTTGAAAATTTTTATCAACAGTGGCGATAACTTTAAAGGAGCCTCCCAGATTTCCCTCAGACAGGTAGTGTGTTCCAAACTCTTGCAAAACCTTCCTGTAGGCAGAGTAGTCATAGACAGATGGGAGTTTTGCCAGTGCCCTCCAAAACATCTCAGATATTGGGAGGTACACTGGAGAGCTACTCTGAAACTGGGCTACCTCTACGTTAGTTTTTAAAACCAAGAGGCTGTGTTCCTGTAAGGTGAAAAGTAAAATAGATTGTCACTGTCATTTGCTGCTGAGATGACAAAATGTTTGTTTTCTACTCACATTAGTTATGGTATTGGTCAAATGGTAGTCATAGTTGCGAAATCCTGTCGTGGTCCCGGAAACTGTCTCTCGGTTTACGATATCCTTAGCATAGTGCCATTTACTACTGAACATCTCAGAGTCAAAGTCACTCTGAACTTTGACCTGAAAAGAAAATTATTGCACATTTTTGAGAAATACAAAATGCAACCATAAGCAGCTGTGTCTTGTAGGATTTGACAAATTAAAACAAAAGAATTCATCAAAATATGTGAGTAAATCTTGATTGCGGTTGGATAATATAATAATATGTTCATAGGGTACTTATACAGCGGTTTGGATACCAACCAGAAAGTTGAACTGGGTAGTGCTAAGTGGCAGTCTAAAGAAATTCCTGTGGACACCGCTGTAGATTGTGCGACACTGGCCTCCAAAGCTCTTTGTATTGATAACACTGGCTCTCCTCTGTCCTGTCACCACATCAAACCTATGGAGAAATATACAAAGGCCTTACTGATAATTTCAACTTGGACATATGTATCCATAAGATTTGTCACTTACCCTAGTCCTATGGGTTCAATGTTAGGTGGAGGATTTGAGCGATCACATACAACATATTGTTGATGGCCACAGCTGTTTTCATCAAGTCCATCTTCCTCACAGTCCTGATCTCCGTTGCACACTAGATTGCGGCTTATACACTTCCCTGCAGTTCGAAAGAGTGGATGGTTATTTGTAGAATGTGTAATGAATTCAATTCAAATTCAATTTTATTTATTTAGCACCCTCTACAATCAAAAATCATCATTAGCTGTTTTAACAGAACCAAGCAAACAGTGGCAAGGAAAAAAAATCCTTTAAACATAAATAAACCTTGAGCAGGACCAGGCTTACAAGGGAGGACCATCCTGCTGATAACCTGCTGAGTGAAGAAGGAGAAGAAGAGGTAGAAAGGACAGGGAGGATGAAAGAGAGAGAGAGAGAGGGAAAAAACATGCAGCAAACATCCTACATTAAAGGACAGACATGACATAACATTGTTATAATTGAAATACTGAAAACTGTATTGTATTTAATTTGTCATTTAGCTGATATGTTGTTGTAGTTAATTTACACTAGCACTACATAGAGGAACAACGTAGGCAGGTGACACTAGATGCTGGGTTTGTCAGAGGGCCGGGTGCCATTCAGCAAACTGATCTGGAAGAAGAGGGACCTGCAGAAAGATATAGAGAGAGAGGGAGAGACACAAAACTACAAGGAAGACTAGACACACTTTAGTGATGTAAAATAATGGATCATAGGTTGGCCTGATGAGAGAAGAGGAAGGGGAAAATGAGTTGCAGTAGTCCAGTGTAAAAGTAACAAAAGCATGCATGAGTTTTTCAGCATCCTTCTGAAACAGGACGCAATGAGGTGAAAGAAAGCGGTCTTAGAAACAACATATCCTGGTCAACCAACAAGTCAATGAGCAGAACAGCACAGAAACAGGAGATGACGCAATACATTACACTGTATGCCAAAGGATGTACCAAAGGGAAGTGGAGTGAGTTTTATTCCTAACCTGAACGACACCGAAACCTGTCTCCACATCCTTCCTCTAAAGGACAACCTTTCGTGGTCTCACAGGACCTGGTCTCCGTACTTTCTCCAGTGCAAGGGTTCCCACCAAACTGAGCATAGACGGCCATAGCTCGGCTTCTAGTCTGTAATGTAGCATCATGGCAAAGAAATAATAAAGGTTAAATTGTAAAATGACTTTAATTTTGATCAATTAATCTTAAATCTTAAACCTGTAATTTGGTGCAGCCATCACATTCTGACCAACTGCCAAAAGGTCCCCACTGACAATGAACTCTCTGGACACAAACCCTTGATGATGACGTCAAAACAATTAAATGCATAATAACAATAAAACCAATGAGTTAAAATTTTTAAACATGCTACGTTATGATGAGAAAACAGCAAACAGATTTACCCTTTGCTAATGAACAGAAAGAACAGCAACGGCAAAACACATGTTACAAAGAGTTGTGCAATGTTCTGAAAATAGAAGAAAAGAGACAACAGTAACACATTGCTGCATAGGAAATGTCTTTCATAAGACAGTTTCTCTTAGAAGTATGGTACTTGCCTTCATGGTGAACGGAGCACAGCAAAGGCTGGAGTGTTAAGTTTTGTTCTGATCGGATGAGTCAGAGTATTTAAAGGACATCCCATGGAGCTCATCTGGTTTTCTGAAGAGTATGATGAGGTGGTTGGGGGATGGGTAGGGGGTGGTGCTGCGGCAGGGTGTGTGTGTGTGTGTGTGTGTGTGTGTGTGTGTGTGTGTGTGTGTGTGTGTGTTGTACAGAATCCAAACTCAGTGCAGGTCTGGTAAATCCACTGTCTCTCTGTCCTCCTGCCAGAGCGAAGAGACGTCTCCATCAGATCCTTCACTGTTTTCTCATGGGAGATGTCCAGACAAAGCTCTTCACTGGTGGATTGGTAAATCTGCACAAACAAACACACTCACTGGAGACACAACATAGACAATGTCAGGCAGCATTTCCAATGGTTGCACATTTCCACTTTAACTCTAGGGGCACTGCAAGCTCTCCTTTTGGAAAGACTTGCTACAAACAGGCTCAGCAGTGACATCTGGTGGTAGAGTCCCTGAATGACAGGTAGAAGTGAGTGAGGTCATCAGGGTTGTATTCATACCTGTGAAAGTTTGATAAGGCTGTTGTAACCGTCCATCTCCTTGTCACGTTCCCCGCTTGCGTTAGTCATGACAACACAGATCTCATTAATAGACATGAGCACTCCCTCTTCATTGTACTGCACTGCTCCCATAAAGATGTCAGCCAGGTTCTGCATCAGCTCAGCCTGTGAGAGGTACAGTGCTCCACTCAATACACACTTTAAACATTTAGTTCATATAATAGATAAATAGATAAACAGTCAAAATATACTTAAAAATAAAATTCTTATGAACGTTCCTTATTAGGCTCAGCCTTTCCCTAAACGGATCCATCACCTGATCATCAGCATCCTTGGGGATCTGACAGCAGTTGAAGTCTCTGGCCACCTGGCTAGTGTTTCCAGCCATCAGTGCTGCTTCCACAGCAGCAAACGCTTCCTGCACTTTAGCCAGACACTGCAGGGATAAGAGTGAATTTAACACAGAATGCAGCAGACAGGAATTGAATGGCTGTCATATCATGTGCAGACAGGTGGCAGCCTTCACACCTTCTCTGAGCCACCAACTGCCTCGTTCATCAGGCTCATGCCAACAATCTGAAAGAGAGTTAATGGCAGACGTACAAGTGAGAAAGAAAATTGGATCACCAGACTAATAAGAAGCGAGAAGTGACATTTGTGTCATGTGTGTGGAGGATGTGGGTAGAGAGGACACTATGGACTGTCAACACTGCTTCAGTCTTTACACAGATTTTGTCCGTTTTCTGTGTGTTCTTGTTTTATTATTTTACATTGTTGTAGGCAGAAAAGTCCAGCATCGCCTTGACTGGAGCAGAGGAGGCCACAGCACCATACACCAGACTGGGAAACTGTAGCAAGAAGGAGAGAGAAATAACAATGAATTCTTATCAGAAACTCATTTTTTAAAAGTGTACAACAAGCGTCACAAGTCCAACGTTAAAGTATCACATCTATCCCTCGGGTCTGAACAGGAGCAACAATTCAGGGCCAATCTGAACATCTTCATGTCTCACTTAGTAGAAGGTCATTTATAAAGACATTCAGAATGATCTTTATCTCAAACTTTGCAAAATTCTTTTGCATTCTCTCTGCGTATGACGCACGGTGTGGACTTCCCTGACCAACTGATTCCTATCAGTGGGTTTCAGTAGAATTTTTTTTAACCTTTTTGGGAAATGATAAGAACAAAAAAATATTATATGCATTTTATCATCCCAGAACTGTACAACTTGTGTGCTACACCTTTCCTCTGAACCAGGCGGACAGAGCTCCAGAGTACGAGCCCCCGAAGCTGATCCAGGTGTTACTGTGGCTCAGATTGAAGCTGTGGCTGATGTACTGGTGAAATGTGGCCAAATCTGCAAGCCTGCAAACATGAGGAACCAAATACAAATGTAAGCACATCATACATATGCAAAGACACAGCTGCAAATGGAGAGATAAACGATATGCAAAACTTTGTCACACTATACCCTATACATAGACAGAGACAAAGAGGAAAGAGTCAATCACTCAGTCACTGTTGTCCCATACTGTATATTCACTGTCTGGTGTGGTTTGTTGAGTAAGATTACTGATGGGAAACTAAATACACAATAAAAAAAATAGTAAAAGAAATGGAATTAAAAAGAAACAGATGAACATGCATATGCATATGCAATGAGAGACAGGAAGGAGGGAGAAAAAGGTGAAAGACACATTCACAACTCTACACACACAGACACACACACACACACACACACACACTGGTATGAGAGCCAATACTAACGCCTGCTGGCTGCTCAGGTCTGCCAGGTTCTCTGTTTTGAGGCTGTCAGGGTTAATGCTGTCACCATAGAAACGATGTTCCACAGCCAGCAGCAGAGCCCCGTGCTCTTCAGCCATGTCAACATGGTGACCTGTTTGAAGCAGATAGGATTGAGTGAGGGGCAGCGTTTAATATTATAAAATTGCAACTGCAGTATGTGAGGGGATTAAAAGTGAATGTAACTTGTAAAAAAGTTCAAATGGGTGATGATGTGATGATCAACAACACCATCATCCCCAAACATTCTGACAGTGGGTGATTTAAGTGCTCCATTTTTTATCTTATGTATTTTAAACATGTTATTATAGTTAAAACATATTAGGTTTTATTTCACTCACACCTGACCTGTAAAGCAAAAAAGTGAAAAAAAGAACTTCCTGGTTTGTTTTGGCTTGCTAGTAAAAGGATATTATCTCTGTTCCTTATGTGCTTTCATATTAGTGAGTTATAACAATGATTCTTTGGATTGAAAGATGAAAGTGCAAACAGCTTTCTTATGCTTCACTTATCAGTGTCTCACTTTTGATTCCAAAATGCCACATAATGTATGTCACTGCTACCTGTCTGCTCATAGAAACTGTATGGAGACAGGTCATAGACATCTTACCTGTTAAAACATCAAAGTCAAAGATGGGCCCTTCTCCCCCAATGAAGAGAAACACTGGACCATCAGGACGCTGCCAGTGTGCCTCATTCACAAAGAATCTCTGTAAGATTTATACAGAGAAGAAATGTTTTATTCAGGTTTGCTCAAACCAGCAGCAGTGCACATTCAGCTTTAGTGGGAGTAATCCTTTACTACAGTGGACAAATTTGCACATTGGCAGCTTTAAATGGCTGCAATAGCTGAATGAAGCCAAACATTTCAATTCAGGCTGTCAGGAAACGTCATCTCATGGCAGCCTACTGGATTTGGTTCATCCTGTTTAGAGTTCATGTTATGGAGAGCTCACCCACCACTGCTTAACAGCAAATATGAAAACCATCCGAAAGAATGGCAGCTTATTTGATGGTTTGAATACAATGCAGCCGTATATGATTTAAGATATGTTTTCAAAGTGCTTCTTACCATTTACTGAACCCATATGAAACATCATTGAAATGTAAAGCGTTCCCCACCTGAGGGAAGGTCTTGGCTTCCTGTCTGTTGAAGTGGTCCAGCGGCTGGTGAATCCAGGCTTCCTTCACATGTTTGAGAGGCTGCCGACCACTGACCACGAGAGCCTGGAGGAGCTCCTTGTTTTTCTGCAGCTGGAGATCACGCACACGCTCTTTGATCGTCCTCAGAATCCGTCCTGCCAGTTCAAAATAAGAATAACTTGATGATGGCCTCAGAGAGAATATTTTGTATGTAGCTCTGCCATATCCAGACAAAATATTTTCAATATGAGAAGAGACTAAATGTGTTAAGTTTCCCCTGAATTAACTTACTGTTATCATCTGTTTTGTTATCACAACAAACTGAACTTTGACAACCGGAAATTAAAAAAAAAGTAATAATGGAGTCCAAAATATTCTCAATAATTAACCGGGCACCTTATTTTTTTTATTATAAAAATGTCATACTTTGGCCACATTTTGTGGTGTCAAGAATTCCTCCAATCAAAACTCAATCTAGGCGTAAAAAAAACAAACATTTTTACATTCGGTGGAATAATCATCAACTCACCAGGGTGAACAAAGCTGAAGAGCAGCAGAGGGATGAGACAGCGAGCTGGTGAGAAAACCATCCTAACCACCATGATGATGTCGGCTCTCCACAGCTGCCTCTTTATATATACACGTGAATGTGTGGCTGTGCACACTGTGATATGACCTGTGTGTTGTTGTGATCTGCATGTGAAAATATACTGAAACTATATGTGTGTGAGAGAGAGAGAGTAAAAACTGCTCAGCAAAATGTAGCATCAGCTTGGTGATGCCATTCGATCTATCTGCTTAGTAATGGCTTTTTGTGGCTGGTTGAGTTACAACAGCAGTTTTTTTTTAACCTTTTCCTCTGCTCGTGCTGCTTTTTGTATCAGTTAAATGCACACAAACACAACAAATACTTCACCACTTTTGTACATTAATGTGACTGTAAATCAATGAGGCATTAGAGAGATGATAGCAAAGCATTGAGCTGTCACTGCACACTGAAACGATGCCTTCTGAGGGTGAGCTGGGCCTTTTGAAATGCAGACAACAGCTAAATCCTTTTATGTCAGCAGTGTTGGCTCCGAGCATGCAGCATGTGAATGAAAGAAGAGCAGAGTGCCACCAGGTTCAACACTGTGTGTCCCGTTTGTGTTGCAGTGACAGGAGTTAGTGAAGTTGTGAGAGGGAATTCATGCAATATTTTTGTCGCAATATTATTGTTAAGACAAGCACGATAATACAGTAATATAAGAAATACAAGAAAGTTGGAACGTGGGACGTTGCTATCTACATATCGCACCCACAAAGTTGCAGCTTCTGTAGTGAAGTTCACAGTGCAAATGACTGCACTTTATTTTCTATTCATCAAGTTAACAATGTCTTTCAAATGATCCAAATGTTGGTGTATAAGTTTCTTTGATAAATAAAAAAAAATGTCTTAAATGAAAACAAACAAAAAAGAAATCTTGCTTTTTGATTCTTTGTTTCAACATATAGCTGCCGGGGCTCCATTGTCAAAACTGAAGCTTTCTTAGTTGTTACACTTTGACCAGAGTTAATCAGACAGAGAAACAGTCAGACAGACAGAAGCAGATGTTCATGTTGTTAGGAGGCCTCTGACAGCTCAACATGAGGGACCGCAACTCTTTTGTTTCTTTTGACCTGCACTGAGACACTGCAGAAAGTGCAGCTGTCTATCTGCTCGGTGCATGTGATGTGTGTGTGTTTTATCAGCTTTATCTAATCTTTTGCAGTCTTATCTTCTCTCAAAGCAGCTTTCTAAAATACTAAATATTGATGCCTCAGCTTGCATGTGTTACCAGCATGAACCTCTCAAGCACATCTCAATTTTACCTGAAATAGAGCAGTGTAAAGAGGAACTGAGTCTTGTGCTTGGTTATGAGGGCACAGACTGACAAGAGAAAGCAACAATGGCAGAAACAAACAGCATCTGGGAACATAAAGAGGTGCATGCTGTGGTCTCTGGCTGCATTATGCTGCTCAGTCTGCCTCTCAAAGCTGCTTCATTGTGGATTCTTCTTCAAAACCACAGCCTCAAACCTTGACCTCTGGGAAGAAATACATGCACTCTGCTCACAGTGCTTTTTTGCAACAATATCCTGCTCCATCTTCATCAGCATTGAAAAAGCATTAAATATACTGAAAACAAACAGTTCACATCCCATGGGAAACTCAAAAAGAGTCACGCTAATGTAAACACTGCATTATCATTTTTACAATTTGTTTTTAGTTAGACATAGCAAACCAGACACTTTTGGATACATGCCCTGCACTACGATACTGAACGTGTTCATGCAGTTTCCTCTTATGTCTACAGTTATAACAGGAAGTGGCCATATGCCACAGTTCATCGGTACATGGGTAAGTTTATTTATCTTTCAGATTAATTGAAAAGTCACATTCTGTTGTTGAAGGTGTGATAGAAGGTGTGTGAGAAAATATATACACGTTTATGTCTTCCTAAAACACACACACACATAAAACACACTGCCTGAATTGGCAAATTCATGTACGTCACTCTGACCACAACTTTTGGGTTGACTCACATTAATTTCCTGTTACCTTTCAGTCTAATCTGAGTTCACGCAGATACAAAACGAGGTTAAGAGGAACTTTGTGTTGCGTGCTTGGATGTGAGGACACCGGATTTCTTTTCTACGATGACAAACAGCACTCTAGAAAATAAGCAGGTTTATGCTGGGATCTTTGGCAGTATCATGGTGCTCGGTCTGCCTCTCAATATTGTGGCACTGTGGACTCTTCTTCGCCACCACAGCCTCAAATCACCCACCGCCGTCCTCATGGTCAACTTGGCAATCTCAGACCTGTTGCTGGTCATCTCATTACCAACGAGGGTTTATGCTTACGCCACTGGTGGATGGACACTGGGAAAAACTGCCTGCTCTATGGCAACACTGCTTTTTCGCAACAACATCCACTCCAGCTCCATCTTCATCACCTTCATCAGCGTGGACCGGCTCCTAGCTGTGGTCTATCCTCTGAGGTCACGCCATCTCCGAACCTCCATCAATGCCTGGAAAGCTGTGGCATTCGTTTGGCTGCTTATTATGGCCACAAATATCCCACATTTTATCAGTTCTAAAAACTCAACTCACAATGCATCTACCTGCTTTGAGGTTAACCCAAAAGGAACAAACCCAGTGATTTATTTCTATTTTGTGTTTGTGGTAATCATGCTGATGGTCAACATTGTCTGCACCATGCTGGTGTCTTGGACTCTGCACAGACATCTCAGGGACTCTGCAAAGGTAAAGAACAAAGTGAATGTCATGCTGATTTTTGCCATGAACTTGCTTATGTTCACTGTATGTTTCTTGCCTGTGTCCATTGGTTTGGTTATCAAATGCAGTGCTGAAGTCCTCTTGGCGTTAATATGTCTTGCATCTGTGAACTGCTGTCTGGATCCACTGCTCTATTACTTTTCTTTTGATGCTTTTTGGAGGAAAAATGAAGACGTGGAGAACTCATGAGACCAGTAAAGAAGATGTTTCATAAAACGGCATTTTTTTCATAATTTCTTATTTCTTATTTTTCTTTATTATTTGTATGTTCATTACTTTTTCAAATTATTTTAAGGACACTGATTTACAGTGCATATGCTATGGTGTGTGCATATACTAGTATCTTTGTTCACTTGCTTCATAGACATTTACATTTGTAAGTGCCATATATGAACTGTTTTTTTAAGTTAAATA
>JAVQJX010157887.1:0-11174 GCA_036025115.1 Ambassis agassizii
CCCCCCCCCCACCGCCCCCGCCGACCGACCCGCCCCCCCACCCACCCCCCCCCCCCCCCCCCCCCGCCCCCAGCACACCCCCCCCAACCCCCCCCCCACCCACCCACCTTCACCCATCCTCCTCGCCTCGCCTTCCGCTCTGCAAATGTACAACAAAAGCCTGCGCCAGACGAGACGAGAAACTGCTCATATACCAGGAAAACTGAGGGCGAAACCCCCCCCCCCCCAAAAAAAAACCTCAGGACTTGTGCACTTACTACTCCTGACAGCAGCGAGCAATTACACCCCATCCTCAGCAACCCTGTTGCTCTTCCTTCCTTCCTTTCTTTCTGACTGTAAACGTAAAATGGAATCTGTAGAAAGTGAGAAGGATCATTGAGGTCAGCCATCTGCTACCCTACACGCACGCTAATTTCCCCTTTGTTTGCCCTTAATTGGAACACACACAGCAGCCCTGACACGTTTGGCTACATTACAAAGAAACCTTTTTCTTCTGGTTGACTTATATACAGATGGGTTTATATAATCTTTATATGACATAAAAATAACATTTGGTTCAGCCAGGTTTTCTCAACAAGACTTCTGCGTCATTTTCTGCTGATAATCAATATGGCGGTGAATCCTTAGAGGCTCCACCCATGCTTATAGTGCCTTGTATTATATAAACATCACATTTGGTCGATAATAGTTTATATTGGATTGCAGAAGAACCCATGGAGTCTAAGATCTGCAATTGAACTCATTCCTGGTTGGGTTTAGGTGTTTAAAAATCATAGTCTATAATGTGGACTCCTGCGAATTCAAAACAAATTTTACAAGGGAAAGACCTTCTGCTGCCATGGCGACAAGACCTATCCCAACACATTGGGCACATACTGGTCATCTCCAAGGGCTCGAAAAATAAAAAACACAGATTATGTTGTCTAATAAAATATTAGCAAATAGCAAAGAAAATGGTCCAAGCTCGCCTGCTGAAGGGTTTTATATCAAAATGTGAGGATGACATATCTGTAGATATGTGGATTAGGATGGAACAGATGACAGAGGCTTTGGCCTAGATTAGACAAGCGGTCGTCCATTTAATGATTTTCTTTACAGGATTTCACGTCCGTGTTTTTCTGTTTGTTGACAGTGAACGCCAAACATCATCACAATTCATTACCTTTATATTTAAAAGATTAGCTGAAAGTTTCAGATTGCATCTAAAGGGTCAGAGCGTGGGTGTCCACATATGCATCCACCCCCTTAACATCCTCCATTTTTTAACAGGCTTCCTCACAAAAACTTTGTTTTACATACCGGCGGTTACGCACAAAAGACGGCATGTCATCATTGTTGCCACATAAAGGAGTTCTTCAAGAGTCTTTTTAGTGGCGAGAGGGCGCAGGGAGAGAGGATGAAGGAACAAGAGAGTCGGGGAAGGGAAGGGAAGGGGGGGGGCGCATTTTGTGCTCTGCGTTGTCCAGCCGAGCGTAAAGCGTGATTAATTCAATAGCCGCCATAGAGGAGGAGGCTAGCAGCGCTGCAACACCGAGCATGACCCACTTTCCCCATCAGATGTCATGAAAAATTCCCTGCCATTCCTTCTCTGTATTCTCCCAACTTTCTGTCTGAGTATCAGGAGAGAAAGAAAGGAAAACCACTGCACACACCGGGATCTGAAATTGCCTTGTTTTTTAAGCCTTAAAATTTGAAATTTGCTTGATGCTTTTTGCCCGTTAGCACTTATGATTCACGGAGCCTTGACCCAATTCTATTATGCTACAGACTATTGAAACGCAGCTTTTAGTGCTGACCTTGTTCAACACGCTCAACCCGAATCAGAGGGTCTTAATCACACGTGAAGCAAAATACAACAAAATAAAAGTCTGCTTTTAAGTTCAGAGAGAGATGCTTCAATCCAGTCATCCACCGCTGCTGTCACCGCCCCCTCCTGCCCCCGGAGAGAACCTGCACCGCTGGCTTGGGTCTTAAACCCGGATTAAGGCTTTTTATGTAATCTGGCCTCCTCTGGGAGATTGGAGAGACAGCTGGCAGCAGAATCCCTGGCCTTATCTCTAGAACCTCCTCTGGCCTCCGACCAGCAGGCAGAGACAGATTAAAAGAGGAGCTGCAGGTCCGATATAGAGTCACATCAAAAAAATATTAATAAAGTGCTGTATTGTTTTACATTTCAGCATGATCTCACTTCCCTCTCTAGGCTAAACAAGTCTTAAGGAATGTCTGATTGACATTTTTGAGGTCTAATCTTTTTTATTTATTGATTTATTTCATTTATTTATGTATATTTGACAGCCAAAAGTAACAACTGACATTAATTTGATTTTTTTCTTTTTTATTAAATCAAATATTACAGACAATGGGCATTTTATTTATTATTTGTAACTTAATTTCATCCAATTTTGTAATTTTAACATTTCAAAGCCAAAAGTAACAAAATTACATTGATTTAAAGGAAAAAAGATGGCAAAATATAAACATTTAAATGTCATTTTGAGGCATTATTTCCTTTTTTGTGGACAGTCTGAACATTAATTGAGTCAATTCTTTTTGCATCTTTTATTTATTCCATTCATTTATCTGTTAAATTCCTGTCATTTCCCCTAGCTTATCTTCACATCTGCAATCATTACATCAACTTCATAGTCCCCTAACATGAGGGATAATCACTTTATTTTTAGATGTGTTTTTTTTCTGGTGTATTTATGTAAAAGTTCATTTGAAAAAAAAACAACAAAACCTGCAGGACACTTAACTATCAGGGATTTCCACATTGCAGACTAAAGCGCCCTCTTGTGTCGGTTACAGTGACTGCATGTCTTGACTGAGTCATTACATCACTTGTCAAGCAGAATTAGAGGGGATCTGGCTGAAATGGGCTTGATAAAAATAAATATGGCGCTTCAATGACTCAATGAAGAGACATATGCTGACCCACATTTCAATGGTTTTTGCTGTGGCTCATAATATTATTATTATTATTATTATTATTATTATTATTAATACTACAATTGTTTAAATATTTTCTGTTTTTGTTTTTATCCTCTGGGAGGCACTAATGAGATGATATGTGTGATTTTTTTGATGTACAATTTATGCAATTGTCCACACGACATCCTGCAGGTGCAAATGTGTATCATTACGCCACTCAAAAAAAATAGTCCCTGACTCAGCAAGTCCCTGTGTCTTCCTACACATCAGGTGACCGGTTGGCTGACTCCACCATCACACTCGTGTTGGCCCTCGCACTCCTCTTTTCAGGCCCCTTTCCTTCACATCCAATCCCGACATGGAGCCCATCAAGGTCCAATCAGAAGGTGGACTGAATGTGACACTTACCATCAGGCTGCTGATGCACGGCAAGGTACACAGATATCCAATTATGCGGTCAAAAAAAAACATTTCAGAGAGTTAACTTTGCTTCCTTGTGTTTTTCCGCAGGAGGTCGGGAGCATCATAGGAAAGGTATTTATCACAAGCAGACCATTATAAGGCATCATAACTGCCTGCAGGAAAACAAACCTTTTTTTTCTTTTCCAGAAAGGAGAGACGGTGAAGAAAATGCGCGAGGATGTAAGAACAGTTTTATTTTCTCCCTCATCATACTCAATCAATGGTTTTAAAGTCTCTAAATGGGTTTCTTTCTTTTTAAAAGAGTGGAGCGCGTATCAACATCTCAGAGGGGAATTGCCCTGAAAGGATAGTCACCATCACAGGACCAACAGATGCTATTTTCAAGGCCTTTGCCATGATAGCCTACAAGTTCGAAGAGGTAAAAAAAAATGAATTTTTGCGCACATAATTGAGTCAAAGGTACAATATTTCCACCTGAAAGTGTGACTAGTTGATGCTTCTCTTCTACCTCTGGCCTCTGCTTTAACTGACTCATTTCCAAATGGAATACAAAGCAGGCTTGGCCCTCTTATGTAGGACAGAAATGTGCTGATCTAACCTTGCAACACCCTCTGAAAGTGGGCCAGTACTGTGTTTGGATTTGGGTGCCGTATCAGCATGCTTTCTTTCCAAGAATCTAACCCAAAGGTGGTCATCGTTCACTTAGGAACACTTTGTTTAGGTCTACATTATGATCACTAAATACCCAGAGCGAGTGATCTCTCAAGCTGCTGCAAAACAGGAGGGGATAAAATGAAAAAGTACTTTACCCTCAGATGATCCTGATTAACGCATTATTATTACACAATAACATAAATGATGAGAGATGAGATGGAGAAGAAGAGGAAGAAGGATGGTGGGTGGAGGGATGTCGGTGTCTTTTCATGATGCATTGTGGGATACATTGAGGGTACCATATAGGTGCTAAAGATTCTCACATTCTACACATTCATACAAAATGGCGATGGCATGATGTATAGAGAATGGGGGAGATTTTTGAGACAGCTCTAGAATAGGCTGCAGAAGAAGAAGGAGCAGACAATAAGAAGGAGGGGAAGAGGAAGAGGAGTAGAAGAAGAAAGAGGAGTAGAATGACCAGAAAAAAGAAGAAAGAGTAGACAAAAGAACGCACAAGAAGAATAGGAAGAGAAAGAGAGCAGGGAAAAAGAAGAGAATTAAAGTAATAGAAGAAGAAGCAGAAGAAGAGGGATCACAAAAAAAGAAGGGGAGGAGAAGTAACAGAAAAGTCAATAGACAGGAGGAGTACATATAAAGTATCTGTAGAAAAAGAGAGAAAAGACTTGTTTGAGATTTTGGGTGGAAAACAGTAGAGAAGAAGAAAAGAAGATATCGACAGAAAATAAATAGAAAAGAAAAAAACTAATCAAATAAAAAGCAACAAAACAAACACAATAAGAAACCAAATATATAGAAGAAGCAGATAAAGGATGTGGTCAGATAAATAATCTAACATGCTACTTCAACTATTTTAGCTTTATACTCTCAAACCAGCCCACAGTGCGTGTATGAATATGTCTGCCCCTGCTCGTTGATGCAGGACGCGTGGGTGAAGATAGATTTACTCCAAAGCCACCTTTTCAGGTCATAAAAGTGACTGATTATCTGATCAATCCCGGTCGTCTCCTCCCTTTGCAGGATATAATCAACTCCATGAGTAACAGCCCAGCCACCAGCAAACCTCCTGTAACCCTGAGGCTCGTGGTCCCGGCCAGCCAGTGCGGCTCGCTCATCGGCAAAGGAGGCTCCAAAATCAAAGAAATGAGAGAGGTGTGGAGACGGCAAGCCTTCTAATGATAATCATCAGTATAATCTCATATTTATCTCTCATACTGTAAGCTTTAGAAATCCCATATTTATAGTTCATATAGATTACCATTTAAGCCCCCTCCTCCCAGTCCCGCATAATCCCCAGTGTGCAAAGCTCATCTCGCTCCCTGATCATCACAACAGGACGGTGTCAATAAAGAAATATGAGTTACTGTATTCTGTGACGCCTCCAGTCCACAGGAGCTCAGGTCCAGGTGGCAGGTGACATGCTGCCCAACTCCACCGAGAGAGCCGTGACCATCTCCGGGGCCCCAGAAGCCATCATCCAGTGTGTCAAACAGATATGTGTGGTGATGCTTGAGGTACAGTGAGGAAGGGGAGGGGTGGGGTTGGGAGTCTGATTTCTAAAAGATACAGGAGTTTCCTTTATTTCACAGCAAAAAAGTGCACATCAAAAATCAGCACATATTGGGTGATTATTTACAAATCTGCTCATGTTTTTTTTTTTTTTTTGCTAAACGCTAGCATGCTAACATGTTGCATAAACGAGTACTAATCGCCAAACAGGCGACCTTCAGGGACTAAATCCTCTGAAGGACAAATTTGTAGGCCAGTTGCATCACACTGGCTTGACTAAGGCGTTCCATTACAAAGGCCTAAAAACAATCTTCAATGCCCACAAAGGCTAACCGAGGCCTCAGTTACTGTGTGCGTCCTTTGACGGATGCAGACGTTGATCGCGGTTTGTGTTGAAATCGACTGGTCCACAAACCCTGGGTTACCAGGGCGACGACGTTGGACTTTTTCAGGAACAGGTTGCATCCTTCAAAGGCCGCATTTGTAGACCCAACAGTGCACTATTCTTTTGAAGACTCGGAGGAATGTGTCCTTAACAGGAAGTGTTTTTGCTGATGGTCTATGAGGGCTACTCCTCTGCCCTACAAAGGACAT
This sequence comes from Ambassis agassizii, assembly GCA_036025115.1. Classification (NCBI taxonomy): domain Eukaryota; kingdom Metazoa; phylum Chordata; class Actinopteri; family Ambassidae; genus Ambassis; species Ambassis agassizii. The sequence goes on from JAVQJX010157887.1 coordinate 6,133, forward strand.
AAATTTGTAAGCCTTGTCCTTTGAAGGATGTGCGCACAGCTTCTACCTGTACCTGGACCTGGAAAGCTTCAACATGACAGCAGATTTGTACATAAATTCACCCAAAGTATCAACATACAATGAGGTGTCTGAATGATATTTTCCTATTTGTAGTCCTTTGTAGTTCCTGTAAAATCTGGGGGAAAAAATGGCCTACACACTTTATTTTTTAGGTGTTTCTCTTTTTCTTGTACCATTAATTTGAACTATCTGTACAGCCAGTTCTCCATTGGGCCTTCATGATAGCACCAGCCATGGATGCTAGGACATTTGTGACATGACTGTAAGTCTCTAGACTTCGACAAGATAACGTTAAAAAAGACAGAAAAACACACAGTATTGATGTCATCATTATCCAGTTGAAAGTGTTCCAGGTAAATCCAAGTTTAGTTGTGCACTGAACCACAATGAGCATGAACGCACACTGAAGAGCACTTTTTTGTGTGAGTGTCACAGGTCGTCTTCCCCCCTCAGGCACCGTCCCTTCCGGTCTCACTTTATGCAACGTCTCTTCTCTCTCTTCTTGATTCTTTCTTTCTGCTCTAACACTCTCTCCACGTCTCACCCCCCCCCCCTTTCTCTCCCCCAACCCCAACCCCCCACTCTCTCCCTCCTCTACTCTCCTCAGTCCCCACCGAAAGGTGCCACCATACCCTACCGCCCTAAGCCTGCCTCCACCCCAGTCATTTTTTCAGGTGGCCAGGTAAGAGCAGACCCACTGGGGGCGTCCACAGCCAACCTCAGCCTCTTACTGCAGCACCAGCCACTGCCTGTTAGTGTCGCACCAGGTTTTACTCACTTTTTCCTCACCTCCTTTTCACCCAACCCCCCCACTCCTCCACTAGCATGAAAACATCACTGCTGTTTTTTACTGTCATCCTCATCAATCACACCCAACCAATCCAGAACCAGAACTGAGATAAAAAAAAAAACAGACGAACAAATGCAGTCCAGGTGATGGTTTTACCACGGGAAGTAAATACATGAGCAGTGTCGCTAGTGGCCACTAGTGGACAGTGAAGGTGCAGTTCACACATATAAGCCATTATTTCTGGTATTTTCTCTTGTTTATTTACTGTGGATGAAATGGGAGATAAAACTACAAATGTGTTTTGCTACATTTATGCTAATTGTATCTTTAAGTTTAACGGGATTAGGTGTTTAAAAATACACAAAACACATCTCAAAATCCAAAATATTCAGTTTACTATTGTGTCAAGTAATATATATTTTAGCCTGATAGATGATTTGATGAAACAAACTGCAGATGAATTTGATTGATAATTCTTGTCTAGGTGAGGCTCAGTTCTGACCTCTGTGTTTCCATAAAGCACACGTCCAATAGGAGCAGTCACATCACTCCCCTCAGGGTCACTCCTCTGGTTCCTCCTCCCAATCACCTCCCTGCTGTCTCAGTTGTCCCTTATTGATTTAGTTCAACTGGATCTGATTGATGAATAGTAGAACATCACAGCGAGTCTATACTGCATGACTTAAAGCTAAAAAAAACCATGTCAAAATATAGCAATGTGTTGAGATGTAAATATGTATTGTTTTAAAATAATTACAATGGGCTCTTTTCCTCATGTTCGCAGGCTTATACCATTCAAGGACAGTACGCCATCCCACATCCAGATGTGAGTGCTAACCCCACAAGGCAGTCAACACTGCACTCTGTCTCGCTGCATCCAAACTCTTTCTTTCCACCCTTATTAATATTAATTGTTAATATTAATACGACTTTTTTCTGATATGTATTTCCTATATCTTTAACGTTTCTGACTCTTGCTTTTCTGCGCTCTGTTTGGCATCAAATCTCATAGGGCTTGGCCTGGAGAAGTTTAATTTGATGTCCTTAGGCGCCATAGATATTCTAGTCAACAGGTGTTATAACGCGTGTCAGAGATATACTAGACGCGACCCTGTGTTCTGCTCTGCTACCGATATGCCAAGTTTATTTTGGCATTCAGCCAATCAGCAGTAAGAAGATCATGTTTTCAAAATGAAACACCATGCACAAACTCCACCTTGAACATGATGTTACTATATTAAGCTTACCCCATAAAGGGGAGGACACTTTCAAACCAGTCAAAGGGTCTCAGTTTTATTCCCTGAAAAAATTCAACCAATAATGTTGTGTTCCTGTTAACTATGGAATTAAACAGCGGACAAAAACAGCATTCTGTGAGTCATACCCCCTAGTTACTATCGCTACATCTGATGCATTACATAGTGACAGTAGGTTCAATGACTAGATTTCTGAAGCGGCATTTTGAGTCCCTGTAGGAGGCACTGGGACCGGCACCGCTCCAACCATCACAACTGGCCTATATTCATTTTTGAAATATGTTTATTTCTGCTGTAAAGTTGGAAATTTGAACATGGGAGACTATGAGGATTGACTCCCTTTTGAAGCCAACCCCTAGGCCTCAACCCCAGATGTTGCTACCTGACTACAAACAAGGTGCATCCCAATGCGTCAGGATCCTACATAGGCTATTATAATAGCCCAGGATTCAGTGCCTGCCAATGACTACAGTCAATACTGCGAAGAGAACAACAGTGTTCAAGAAGTAAATCTGAATGTTAACAGCTGGTAGTGCAACCTGGAAAGTCTACGATGGGTTTGACTTCGGTGCGTCCTTCAAAGGATCTGGATCGTGAATCGAAACAGCCCTCTAGATTGGAATGCTCCAGCCATAGTAATGACAGTAACTAAGAGGCAGGTCTTATGGAACCCTGCGGAATTCGGCAGTCTCAGGCCAAGTCCTTTATGAGCCTCTCCTCCTCCTCCTTCTTTCTTTACTCTCTCTCTCTCTCTCTGGGCCTTTGTCTTTCACCTGTTTGTGTTGTTACTACTCCTCAGATCCTCTCTTTACTCTTGTAGCATTTCGCATATGTGTGTGTGTGTGTGTGTGTGTGTGTGTGTGTGTGTGAGTGCGCAGGAGTGCGTTTTTTTTTAACGATGACCTCATAGCTCTGCTGTCCTCCTCCTCCCCCCCTCAGCAGTTGAGCAAGCTCCACCAGTTGGCTATGCAGCAAACCCCCTTTACCCCCCTTGGACAGACCACCCCTGCCTTCCCCGGTACGTACCCACCTACACAATGACCCTCTTCACCAAAGATCCTTCTCTCGTTTTTACCTGTAGAGATGAACACATTCTATTCCTCCTTTTTTTCTCTTTCTCTTCTTTTCCTGTCTCTGTCCTTTTTTCTCTTTATCTTCTCGTCATTCTCCTTATTGGTCTCTGTGGTGCACTGCCATTGACATGGCCTGCTGGTGGTCTGCTCTTGTTGATGTTGAGGTTTTTTATGTTTTTTTTTGTTGTTTTTTCCCCCTTAGTTTCTTTTTTTTTATCATGATGCAAAGAAATTTGGGGATTAAAATATTCAAGTCTATAATGAAGACTCTGCGAAGGGCTACGCTAATAGCCTGGTTTCTGCCTAAATGTGAAGCAAAGTTGTTGGACTGGATAATGCTAGTTTTGAGGAAAGATGTCGGTATAGGAAACATACGTATATTTTTCTTCTTTATGTATTTCTAATATTCTAATAGTTAGATTTTATTTTAATGTCCATTTTGAAATATGAGATGGAAACGGGATTTCGACATTTGTCTCACTTTTACTATTAAACCATGATGACGGAAACCCAACTAGTAATACACATATTCTGTATGCTGCTGTTCAATCAGTTCTTCTCTCAATGTGCCAAACTCTATTTTATGCCCTTCCCTCCCTCTTTTTCTTTCCGCGTCCCGTATTCAGCAGCAGGTCTGGATGCCAGTAACCAGGCCAGTACTCATGAACTCACCATTCCCAATGATGTGAGTACACCTATCCATCAATGCCTTTTCATATCTCGCTTCCATTATCCTAAAAGCTATCGAGGTTTTGCTTGCATAGCTGTAAAGGCTTTTTGAACACTTAATTAAATTGAAAAATAAATAAAACCTGGATGTCACATACTGTAAAAAATATGGTACTATACAAAATGGTGATATGTTTGAACACTGCCAAAATGATACAATCAAAATTATGATATAGATGCTTAACATAACACCTTATGTTATGATAACCGAGTGTGTTGACACGAAAAAACACTACAGTAGATGCTGAATTCCAAGTACTATATATTCGTGATCACTATGCACCTCTAGTTTTTGCCAGTAATGTGATCACTATGCTTAGAGAACAGTATTGAAAGATTAAGTTAGAAGTCTTTCCCATTAGATGTGTTTGTGTGTGTGTTCCCATGCCGTGCTAAGTCCCGCCCCGCTATTTTCTTCCCAGCTAATAGGCTGCATAATCGGACGCCAGGGAACCAAAATCAACGAGATCCGTCAGATGTCTGGGGCGCAGATCAAAATTGCTAACGCCATGGAAGGGTCATCGGAGCGCCAGATCACCATCACAGGGACCCCCGCCAACATCAGCCTGGCCCAGTACCTCATCAATGCAAGGTCAGTTGCTCTTAAAGTGGGACAAATATTCCTCACCACGCTGCAGCTGTGATGGTTCTGCTTTAGCATAGCAAAGAGCCCAATTAGTTTCTGTCACTTTGCCATGCACCCTCTCCTTTTTCTTAATGACCTTCCTGTCTGTATGTGGGTATTCTTTCCTTTCGCCTCACTTCAATATTTTGTTGGTAGTAATGTTATGAAGTCACTAATTAGAAAGAAAAAAAGAAAGAAAGAAACATACTTTATTAATCCCCGAAGGGAAATTACATTTTCACTCCATTTTTTAACATGCATACATATACACAGACCACACAATGCACATGCACATGCACATGCATAGAGGAGAGGGGGAGTGGGGGCTGGCGCTACAAGCAGCCATGCCCCGAGCAGTTTGGGGGTTCGGTGCCTTGCTCAAGGGCACCTCGGCAGTATCTTGGAGGAGAACTGGCACCTCTCCAGCTACCAGTCCACGTCCATGTGTCTTGGTCCATGTGGTATGGTCCATGTGGTTTGGTCCATGTGGCTTGGTCCAGGGCTGGGTT
>JAVQJX010157935.1:0-10972 GCA_036025115.1 Ambassis agassizii
AAAAAAAAAAAAACAAAGAAAAGAAAAGACTGAGCCAGCACTGTCTACACAAACACAGGACTCTTCAGATGTGAATCCTAAAGCATCCCTGCCTCCAACAATATGAACACATGCTGAGACGACTGAAATCCTTTCACTCAAATATGTGCAATTGGTTGGTCAGCACTATTAGACAAGAGATTTTTTCTCCTGTCACTAAGCCAAGTGCTACTCTGAATTCAAAGACTTGGTCTATCCCTACTGATAGATTGTTTAGGCTGTATTTTCCCAAGTCTGAAAGTCTCAGAGTGAATCAGGCCGTGTAGGGAAGCACCTGTAAATCACCTTCAGCTTGATTCAGATACAAGTAAAACATGGTGATTATAGAGGCTAGAGATGGAAGGGAAGTGCAGCAGTACTGTCACTGATTAGGCTTTTATGAACTCATCAGGTCTTTCCTGACATACAAGACAATGTGTCTCTTTAATCGTCACCTGATGAGCTACATCAGACAGCTAGATGTCTCACCATCTTATCGACGTTCTTACTTGATGAAAGTTTAAACGGTAGCCTGTCTGCTCAAATACCTGGCCTGTTCATTGTGGTCCCCAGTGAATTATAAAAACTTAATTCTTCTGCTAGGGGAAGGCTCTCCCTGAGGTGGAACATCTCCACATTAACATACTGAGATGCATTATATGAATACCAATCTGATAGTAATGGAAATTCTGTATGAAGGGAAGACTTAAGTGTTTATTTCCATATACACACATTTCACTATCTATTAATCACAGTTGTAATCACATAATGTCCTCAACCATTAATCCATGGTGGGGTTAAATAACCCTTCCATGGAGCATCCTGAAATAATGTTGGTGAATCAAGGGGGCACTTTTTCTCTGCAATGTTTGCAATGTTTCTCCTCCTGGCTTCTTTTTCTACTTGTTCTTTTCTTCTTTTGTCATAAGCCCACTCTCAGCAGCATGTCTCCCTTTCTCCCTATCTATCCATTCATCCTCACACCTCCTCAAAACTCCTTCCACCACCACTGTCTCTGTGTACCTGTTTGCATCTGCCTCCCCCTACCTACCATGCACACACTCTTCTCTCTCAGTAAGAAGCTTGTTAGCTCAGTGGAAAGAGACTCTCCCTCCCCCATCCTCCCACTCAGCGTCCTCAGCGTCTGCTGCTTCAGTTATGACGAGGTGGACCTGCAGGTAATGATGAGAGAGGTAGGATTTGTGTTTGATCAATTCCTCTGCTGGTTCCCCTAATAAGAGGGGGAGGGGGGCGGGGGGTTGAACATATCTGGCTACTTATTTGTCTTCTTGCCTGAAATACATAGGAGGAAGGCAGAAAGCATGTTCTGCTCTGGGCTGAAATGATGTGCAGTGGAGAAGCATCTCTATTGTATGGCAACACAGTGAAGGTTAAAGCACAGACTGTCTGATTTATTTCTAGCTTCTTTTAATACCAAGATGAATGAATGGGTATAGAACTGTAAGTCTTTGGGGGCTCTTTCAAAGTTAAAAAAAAAGAAGAAGACTGATAAAGCTGAACAATTTATACAGCATAATTAAAAAAAATCTGGGTGGATCAGGTTGTTCCAGCTAATACTACATCCACTACACTTGTGCATTAAGCTCTGTGTAGGTAGTTTCAAACTAGGGATTAATTAATGTGTGGCACCATTAAAAGTGTAAACACACACATTACAAACGTCAGACAAGCATCAGCTTAAGGACAGGTGTTTAAAGTGGGCATTGATGCACATTTGCTGGTTTGCTAGAAAAAAAGATTCAAAGATGGTGTTTTTAGGTGGAAATCATTTAAATTTACTTTTTAGGCAACTCAGCTAAGAATTCCCACAGAAACACAACTGATAGAATTAGTAGTAAGATATAGAAACAACTGATTCACAAAAAAATGAAAAAGATAAAAAAAAAGTAGGGATGACAGGTTGGACAGATGATCTAAAGGTTCTGCAGCTGCAGTGGTCCGCAGCAGGGAGCTGAAGCTCTGCTCTACAGCCCTGCTACACACTACGCACCAGGCCACAGGGATGGTGGCCAGGCTGCATCAGTAGTCCATTCAGATCCTCTCCAGCACAAAGCTGTGAGTGTGGACAGCAATCTCCAGGCTAAATAAGGCACTGGCACTGTTATCTAGCATACTGGGATGCAGCACAAGACCACAAGCCTTATAAGGCAGTAGTTGGCTGTCTACATGTCCCATCTCTCCGTTTTGTGTTGGTGAGTGTGTGTGTTGTTGTGTTTTATTTGTTTTATGGTGGACTGGTCAGTATCAGTATGTTCTCCTGTCTTTGTAGGCTTGAGACAATCTAATAATAGGAAGGGTCTGAAAACTGTTAAAGAGAGTCATCCTTTATGCACGGCTTTTTTCTGGCCTCATGTTCCCCATAAAATATCAGTAGCTGTCACAAATATTTACAGTAGCAGTGGCTGAGGTTCTTTCATTTGGTTCTCAGTCCACTTTTAACTAGTTAAAAGATGTTCAAGAACATTTTAAAATTATGCTGATACACTATGTACTGCAGAAAATACAGCTGGATAGAGCCTAGTTTTAATTAAATTCAAGAAAACTTGTAAAAGTAAACTTCATGTCTAATAGCTAATTATTGTGAACAAATATTGTGAGTCTAATCTCAACAACAGCAGCAGCACCTTTGGGCTTTGTGCTGGAATTTCCACTTCATCATTAAAATAATTTATGAACATTGGATATCGGTTTTCGGTTCAATGGATCATGGCCCTTGCTATTTTCCTGTTTATAGAGTCCACATACAGGCAAAATGTGTATTATTGGCTAATTTGTTAATGAGACTACCTGCAAAAGCTGAGAGTTAGGAGAAGGAAAATGTGCAAAGTCCAAAAACAGTTCACAGAAGCTGAACTATGTGGATTTCTCAAAACAGATCAACATCTAATCTCCCATTCAAAATGCACCGATACAGCCGAAGCACTCCACTAGCAGGTCAGATGTAACTAAATCTGCTGCTGTTATTTCAAACAACACATCTGCTATGAGTTAATGCAAAGCTTTACAGCCAAATGAGCAGTAAAATGACAGAGCAGCACTACCGTGATATATACAATGTATGAGCAGCATTGATGCAAACCTCCAGGGGCCCATTATGGAAACAGTGTCAAACGGTATCAGTGAGGTTAACAGAGAAACTAGGGGTGAATAAATGCCAGATAAATACCAGAAGGCCTCAGCTCATCCTCATGGGAAAAAATGCCCCACACCGAGGGTTCACCCGCCTCTCTGTGAGCTCCATTCATATTTCATGATTAAAAACTGCCTTGCTACTGGCTTGTTTAACGGTGTGTCATAGTGAAGGACTGGTGTGTATACACAGCGAAGACATCCAAAATTCTTCATGGTAACTTTTTCCCTTTGGAATCCACTACTGCTTACTTGGAGAAGCTTCCTATAGTGAGCCTGAAAATGCATGCGTGAATCACCTAAAATGTTACACCATTCAAAGCCATTAATTGGGATGAAATAAGTATGTTTTTTTTCTCATGGTTGTGCACCATGGGAAACAATTGTGTGTTTATTCTATGCACGTACAGGAAGGGTACTCCGCTTTGCCTCTCCTGTTTGCACCTTTGTAAAATGCATTTATGCACTTATTCACTCATGCATTCATTCATCCCCTAGTCTTAGGATCCAAATAAACACCACATCAACACAAGTGAACTGCTCTTAACCCTGTGCCTGAGTCCTAACCTTGAAAACTGCAATCTGAAAACGCAGCATCCACACTTTATAGGCTGTTGCCACACACACACCTTGTGTGGATTGCAGAGGTAAAGTAACCTAGCAACGGACTTCCAGACTCAACAGGTTGCACACATGGGGAGGAGAGGGCACAAACAATAAGCAGAGCTGGAAATGACAATGTCCTCTGCCTTCTTTATCTTCACAGACTGATGGATGGCTGAGTGACACAAAACAGCAAGCACCACCATGAAATTTCATGTTTTTCCTGCCTGGATCTTACAATATAGGATGGAATAAAATACAATTCATTTTGGTGAAGGCTCTCAAGGCACCAGGACATTGACCTTGATTCAACTCTTTTTGAATACAATTCATTCAGCTCTTTTAGCACACAAAATTACATAGAAGATAATATTGAAGCTTACAATTCGTTTACATTATTAGATTGCAGATCACAGACATCATCCATGCATTATGCGATCCGCCAGTGCCAACCCACTGAAGTACATGGTAACATACTTTATTCATATTTGTTCATACTTTCACTATGCTTTCCAGTAAGTGAGGGGAAGTGTTGCATACACCTCAACAAATAAGTGACAAGTACAGCTGTACCTCATCCCATGTGTTATGTGATTGTTTGACTTTGTTGAGAAAACCTAGTAAGACACATAAACCATTTCTGTTGGGCAGGTCTGAGCAAAACAACAACAGAGAAGACCACAACAGGCGTGAGTGTCAACTCAGTGTTACTGATTACTGTTACTGGATGTTGAGATGTTTCTCCATGGGTAATTGGACAAGTACAGGTCAAAAGCAGACATGGATGATACTTCCTGCTGCTGGGTTTGACAGCATCATTGAAAACATCAGCCGTCACTATATAACCTTTTGTGGAAATGCTTTTTGGGAAAAGTTTCACATCACAACATAGGAGCAGATCTGGTCAAAAAAAAAGAGACCCAGATAGACAAAGTGTGGCAGAAATACAAGGAGTTTAAAAATGAATAAGGCATGGGACAGAGAGGGTGTGGAAAGGCCCAGTGTGTGAGCTGTCATGGCCGGTTAAGTGGACAGGCAGCCCTGCTGGAGCTCTGTTATCTGTCTGCTGCAGAGCACCAACCAGCAGAGAGGCGGGCACACACTGCAGGAAAGCTTTTTATCAGGCCTGTGTGTTCTATAGACAATCTCCAAGACTCTTTCAGGTTCTTCAATTATTCAATTATTTTAACAACGTAAATTTTTTTTATCAATTTTTTACCCATTTGTCTCCGACTACTGTTGAAAGAAATTATGCTGAGATTAAGATTGTATTTGTAAAAACGGTTACTAGGTCTTGGCTACGGCTCAAGGAGCTACAACAATTGATTCTGATAAACTACATGCTTTCAAAAACCAAAGTTTACCCAAAGATTGTAATTACAGCCTTGATTAATGTGCCAAAAGACACATTGGCAGACAGAATACCTCATTATAATATTGATTTTCAGGAAGAACTACACACGACCAGTTGTCATTATACCTTAAGATACACTTGTCAGGAGCTCCGTCCTCACTTTGAGTGCCGCATTCACCAGAAATACTTAATAAGCATGTGCCAATGTTAATGATCATATGTGAGACAATATAATCTGGAGTCATAGCTCACTGTGTACAACAAGCACAACGCTGGCACTGATGGAAGTGGCGCTCATAAATAAAACATTACTCATCAGGATAGAGGCATTATCATTAATCAGGGATACAACAGTCTCTGTTGTGATTTCCATCTCACTGACTCTTGGAAAAACAGTGGAAAAAAAGAATAATGGTCAGTAAACCTTCCAAACTCAGACTGTGTTTATATTAAATTTTGTCTGAGACAAGAAATAGAGAACATTGGCCATTACTTTGTACATCTGTGACCTCAGGCAGCTGTCTTCTGATTGGGTGCTCCCCCCCTCCCCCAGTCATTAAGGTTTATGGCTGCTTTTCAAGTTTTTCATGTCAAGTTTTGACTACACCAAAATAAGTAATGACAATGATCAAACTTTGTTCTTCGAGTGTCCATTTCAACATACATTTCTGTTACTACTACATTAGCAGATCTCAGACTGAAAAGTTACGGCAGAAGAGATGCAAGTTTTGAAAACTTTACAAGCGATTTAATAGAGCTTTGGCAGGTCTCCACTGATATGAGGGGGAAAAAACTTAGGGGTTGAGGATTTGAAATTCAAATATTCCTTCAGTGTTGGCACAAGTCTATGTTTGAGCAGATGATGAAAAGCTGCAGAAAAACTGGCAAAATGTGTCATTGCCCTTTGCAAGTCTTTTTTTAATACCAGAGTTCAGCAGGTGTGTATTACGTAGCAGCAAAACTCTTGTTCTGTTCCTTAGCAAATGTCAAAAAAGTTAGTCTCTATGTAAAAGAAGTGTTGAGTCTGTACCTCATTCCCTCTGTGGATTTGTTCTGATAATTGCAGTAGAGTTGCGGGGTGCCCAGCATTGCCTCTGTGAAAACAGCCAGGAAGCCCAGGGTCTCCACAAACAGTGTGGAATCCAGGAGGAGGTAGGTGATGTAGGCTGCCACCAGCGTGAAGGCCAGTACGCACTGCAAGTAGTCCGTGAAGCGGCTCCATGACCAGAAGTAAGTCCAGTCAAAATCTAGAAAGATACACCACATAAGGAAAACAGAAAATTAGAAATTAAAAAGATGCATCAGTGTCCGTTAATAATAATATCAGATGTTGGCAAGACACGTATAATTGGAATAAGTGGCAGTCAGCTGATGCTAGACAGAATTACCAGCTACTCATGCCTGTTCTCTTTGAGCCATTTCTCATTAATAAAACTAAGCAAAACCCCATTATTGTGATTTATTTTGTAACTAACTTCACACTTGAGTTGTGAATTTTCACACCACTCCTACAACTTCCTTTCTGAATTTAGATAAAAACACTATAAGCTGCTGCTACAAATATCTGAACTTCACTCCATTTGGTTGTCATTAAGATTCTTGTAAAATGGAAACATTTGACTTGAAGGTTTTGGAAAATGAGAGGAGTTGTAGTAATGGGTTAGGAGGGAATATGGACACTGATGAATAATTTAAACCCTGTTATCCGCTCCAACACCTCTTGTGTGCGTTCTTTCTCCGTGGAAATGATTAGATAAAGATTCTGAGCACAACAGAGGCTTCCTGTAATAAGCAACAGAACCAATACTAATCCTACTAGATAATAATCTCATGGCTGCAATGTGTCGATTTCCTAAGGCTTTAACTCACAAGAAGTAGTGTAAGGTTTCAGTTCTTTTGATGCAGCATGTCTTTATCGTATGATGGCTGTGAAAACAGTTCTTATACGTATAGCTCCAAGTTTAATGAGATCAGAGGAGTCGGAAATGATTAAAATCTAATCATGGCTTAGAGTGAAAGAGTGTTGCTGCACTGCTCTATCTTAAATGGAATTTCTACAAGCCACAAATGCAATTGAGCTGATTCACTTAATCATGTTTAAATGAGACTTTTCTTATCTAAGTGGTACATCTAAGCACTCTGAGGAGGCCCACTACAGGCTTGTAAAGGCCTCCAGAGAAGGGAATGAGGAAAAACACACATGGAAAATAAATTCCAACCATGGGTTACCTGTCACTTGAACAAACCTATTTTGCAAAACCTGATAAATTCAGATGAGTCAAACATTGTGTGAACTCACAGGTTTCTGAGATTTGAGATGATAACCGAATGAAATATTTTTCATGGCGTAACTGACCAGTGGCATTTCTAAATGAATATCCATGACAGGCACATGCACCTGGCGTTACAATACAGAGACAAACCAATTGCTCCTTTTTAAAGACAAATTAAACAAATCCCATATACATATGAAAGAACATTTCAAACCAGGTCACAGTCTTCTGCCAACCTGGTAAAACCTTACACTTATCCAAGATGGAAATACAATGCATCATTGAACAAAAGAAAACAGGAATTTTAATGAGGTATATAGAGGTATTTGTGTCTGAATATAATCACACTAAGAATATCCCCTAGGAGCTGTTGTAAGTACTGTAAAGCAGTCTTTATCGTGTAGGTACAGATGACTGGAGTGGCTGGTAGAGCCCCCCCCCCTTACAGCGAAGCCAGAGGACTGTGAATGTGGGCCAGCTAGCACCAGGCTGGTGCTGCCTGATAACAACCACACACATGCTCATACAGAAGCAATCAGGGGCAACCACAACCTGGCTGCTACCGGCATACAGCATTATATGCTATATGAACAAAACTGAACAGATCATACATGCCATGCGGCTGCATGGCAGGATCCCACTTTAAAAAAAGCAGTATGGTAGACAGTGTCAAATACACTATATGATTAAATTATTAACATTCATTCAACACCATTAAACAAAACTAGTCTAGTTTTGAAGATACAATCTATGTTGAGATAAGTGGAGATGTGCGATTAGTGTAGTTACGCTCATTTTTACAAGTCATTCTTCTACTAGAAAGTCATTTTTGAGTACAAAAGATTACATATTTGTATCACAATGTTGCGTGATGTAGTCACAAATCTTTCTGTGTGTAGTTAAAACCTGAATGAAGAACTATAATTCAAGGCATTCATTATGACTGCCATGCCGATGATACTTCACTTTTCTGCAAAACCCAACAATCTGAACTGACTATTGTCTCTCCATGATGGCATAGCCCCCATTATTTAACTCTCTCCACTCACATTTAAAGCACAGGATAAGCTTGCCCAATGTTACATTTCATTTGGGACTTACTTGTCTGTATGCGGATGGTTGGGGATTTTTTACGACACCTTCTGTTGTACTGTTGCCTTCAGGAAAAAACAACAAAATATGGTCTTTGTGACATGCTTTGCCATTACTTGTGCCGCCTCAGCTCACTGTTTCAGTATACTCCACACCAGTGCTGTCCTGTCATTTAATCCTGTATGTTGAGAAGAGGACACCGATCTGCCTCCAGCATAGGCAACAGCAAATGTAGAAGAGAAAAAAAAACAATATCCTGTAGGCAGATATTGGCACTCCATTTCACACTGACCACTAAGAGATGTTTATCACAGTAGTGTGCCTCTGCCGTTCCCTGCCTTACACCCTCTCTTGCTGTGCCACTTGTATTCCCTGGGAATTCTCGTCTCCTTTTCTAATCCCCATGCTGTGTGGCAGCCGTGGTGGCACTGTGTGGGTACAGACTGAAGCTGTACACAATAGACTCCCTGTGGTGGCCAAACGTCTCAGTTTGAAGTCCCACAGAGTTGTGGTACATGTGTAGGAAGACATGGGTCAGAGTTGGAGATTTCAATTGCTTGTTTACCAACCGCTCCCTGCCAGCATCAGTTAGGTCCTGAAAAAAAAAAGCCTATAGGGCTAGTTGAAATAATTGCTTGTTGTCACTCAAAAGCTCCAGTGGGAGAAGCAAGAACATTATTATAAAAGACAGTTATAACAGCTGGGGAAATTGAACCACAGATTTCACCAGGCTTCATTTTGGGATATTTGGACAGGTTGCTTTTTCACAGTGACTAATGGGCTTTCACTGCCGAGTCACAGCAGCTTTCTCAGGCTAAAAGTTAGGCCCTTTGGGGTGAGCATAACTGCACCTACAGGATAAGGTGATCTATTCTAAGCTGCCAAACCCAATGCAGTTACAGGTGCAGCACATCTGGGGACCAACATGACCAATGAGCCATAACAGGACAGTAGAGAAGAATGGAAATCTCTGATATTGCAGTGGTAGCCCTGTAACATCATTAGGCCTCTGTTCTGAGGGAGCACAGAATCACTGATGTGATTGAGGAAACTGTCATCTTTTTAATTAAATTCTTTTGAATTTTTGACCATATACGTACCACCTGGGACAGCAGGAGCAGGTTTTTTTAAAAGGCAACAATAGCTTGCTTAAGAGTGAAGTTACATCTAATGAGCATACGTTTACAACTGCCTCTGGTGCTTTCAAATTTGATACACTAGTTTTGGACCACAGAAGTCGAATTAGATGTACTTGGTATATCTATCCAGATAGACCACCCACCACATACAACTCACAGTTACTGTTCAGTTTACAACACATATGGATGTCATTAGGAGACTAATAAAGGACAACAGCCTCATATGGAGGGTGGATGGTTAACTCTCCCCCGGGGAGACAAAGCAGCAGACTGCCGCTTATGAGATCCAGAATCAATCTTGGAGGTTACCGTTTCATTTAGTTTTACTTATGTACAGTTAACGCTTAAATTTTGTTTGTTTTTTTATGCAGTAAACCACTCACTTATTCACACACAATTGGGACAAGCCCCCATAAACACGTGCCCAGAGAAATATGCTATGACTGTTCTTGTCTTGAAAGCCTGAACATTCAACCCCCTTGTCATATTTCTGGGGAGAACAGACTGATCTGGAGCAAGAAATGATTAGATGACGCTTATTGTTTGAGTCCAATGTATGGATATCTCTGTCACACAGACAATGCTTACTGCAATATTTGCAACTCTACATACAATGTTGACCAGGCAACCATAACCAATTCCCATCAAACACATACAAAGACACAAATCAAGTCCCCCACAGCAGCTCCAAAAATGTAGACGGAGAGACTGAATTTAAATTCATTCCTAACTAATTTGCTACTATGTCAAAACTTTGTGCACCCAAGAAAACTTCTACACCCTTTGCCAAACTTCTCTCATTATTTTTTCCTTTTTATCAATCACAAACATATTTCCCTCTCCCGTCCTGCTCTGTAAATGTGCTGACTGGAGAAAATTCAATTTTCAATTGAGGCAATTTACAGCAGTTATAAAAAATAATGTGCACAGCTGAGAATGAATGCTGTTGTGACAAGGAGGGAAAAAAACAGGCAGACTAACCTGGCATCTGACAACACACAGCCCCTAGACTTTCCATAATGGCTTTTCCATCTTGGCGTAGGCCATTACTTTATGGTTCACTCGCTGACAAAAAATCATGTTTAAATTCAATCAGTGATTTTTTAGGAAAGCTGAACTTTCCACACTGTCACAACTCTTTCTACAAATATTCCATTTTAGCTCATCCCCTCACAAACTCTTTTACCTTCACCTGAGTGATCACCACCGTTTCTGATTCTGACACAGCCAAATGATCTGATCTTTTAATCTCCTTAAAGGATTGCAGGAGGAAGTCTTCCATATAAATCACACTGAGCTGCTATTACACCAGGATTTATCCCGTCTCTGAGAACAATACCTGT
>JAVQJX010158016.1:0-11456 GCA_036025115.1 Ambassis agassizii
GGCAGTTAGTTTGCCATGACTAAATTGTAGCAGTATAATAAAGTGGGTTCTGTGTGTAATGACGTGAGTAGCAGTGATATGCTGAATGCTTAGAGAGACTGGCTGCATGTGGTCAGTAAATACTGAAATCTGTCATAAGATAACAAAAAAAATTCTTTAAAAAGTTTTCAGCTAAAATGTTAAAAATCAAGTGTAATTATTTTGATGGAATAAAAATATCTGCTTATTTTTATTTGATCGCAAGCATTGTTGTGATGTTCTCCATGGTATTTTGCCCAAGCATAGGAGGAGTGAAATGTGTTGTGTAGTAACTTGACAGATGTGTCAAAGGGTTAAGGGAAAAAGCTCATTGCAGTACAAACATACCTGAGCACTGATGACTTATTTGCTGTTAAATGACTGTTTAGGCACACTGGAGTATTCACATTCAGCTACATCAGTCAAAGAGTAGCAAAAATCCATGTGCTTAATGTTGGTTTTATTGTGATTTGATGCCATTTTTCTTGTCACGTGTCACATTGTATATATTCCACTATCATGCTAACTTTCAGTGGTGTATGCAGGTGCTCTGGATGAGGATGTGGTGGTGATTGAGGCATCTCCAGCTCCAGCTCCTGCTGTCCCTGCAAGCGAGGAGATCAATGTCACGTCAACAGACAGTGAGGTGGAGATTGTCACAGTCGGAGATGGATTCAGGTAAGCACCACAGCAAAGAAATAAAAGTGTCTGGTATGAGTCAGTTGTATGATCTCTTCTATGGAGTGTAATGCGATCAATTTGACACCTGCTCTACTGTGATAGAGGAACATGGTTATTGTGTGTAAAGCAGTCAACTGACTAATCATACTGCTCATGCAGCTGGCTACTATCATTATCACTTTAGGAGTGATAGTGGGATATTTTTGAGACTTTTTAATGATTTCGCATTTTTTTGCTATTGGTGAAATTTCAGTGATAATGGTTCCATATTTCGGGTGTGGTACTATCCAGTCTGAGCCACCTGTTTATAATAACCTAATAAATGTTAATAGCTTTTAGTCAAATGGAATCCAACAAAGCTTGTAGTACCAGTAGGACAGAAAATGTAGAATAGCATGATGGAGGAGTTCATTTGGCGAGCTTTAAATCAATCTTTAAGTAGATAATAGTAGTAATTTTTGTGAACAGTTAGGTCAGCTGGAGCTTGTGGCTACGGAAAAAAAAAATCTCTGTACGTAATTTTTGCATGACTGATCATGTGCTGTGTTGTTTCCCTTTCTCTCTTTGAGTATGAAGAACCCTCTTTTTGTGTTAACAGCAACCATATCCTTTATTTATTGTTCATCACATTGCTTTTAAAAACAGTAAGTTGAAATGTTAGTTGTGGACATTTGAAATGACATGGAGATACTCGGTGTGTCACACTCATCCTGTTGCTGAACACCTGTATTTGGTGTCTTCATGACTGTGCATTAAGCACTGCATAGGGACAGTGGACAATATGTTGCAGGCATCTGAAAATTGGGTTGGAATGATTATGAAATATTTACTTTTTGATCCCTTAGATCTGAAATTTGGCCATTCTAATGACACACATCAAACAACCTAGTAAGTCATATGTCTGTGTACATGTAATTTAATCGATTCATCTCCTGTTCATTCTCATATTAAACATTATGTGAATGTCGTACACCGAAGTATAAGAAAAGAAAGGTTAAGAGTATAACCTGACTTTGCAGACATTGGCTATATGAGTGTCTGCACGTAGGTGTAGTCAGTTTAACAGGACTGGAAAAAAGAGTAGATGCTGGTTGCAGGTTGCTAATTGCTTGTGTTCAAACACAAGTTGGAGGGTGGGGAGGAGTACTGTGCCTCCGCAGAATTGCTTTGCTCATGGATTCCATAGCTCTGCTTACATTGCCCAGAGAAAGCAGCCATAGTAGAGCTGCATGCCTACTTGTTTATGTCCATGAAACCACATCACTCTAAGGGGACCTGCTCACTGCTCCTGTTGTTAAACTCTTTTGAGATACTTTACACATCCTGTCAAGCTAACTGCTTGCCTGCCTAAAAGGTTCATAATCAATTAATTGTATATTTTAATTGTTATGAATTGCTGTTGTTCACTAAAAATAGTGTGTAATGCCATGAAAATAATTTCATCTATTTTATACCAGAACAGACTGCAGACTGCAACCCATAGCATGGCTGGTGAAATAAGCTCATTGAACTCAATGAACAATATACAGAGCATTAGAGAGCGGATGATTGGACAATTGGACCATAGTTGTGTTTATCAGAAATGTTGCGAAATTATTACAACATGAGAAAAATCCATTTGCAGAATGTCTACCTTTGTCAGCCCTTGCAGCCACCTCCATTTTCCTCACCCCATTGAGAAGCTTATTTCCCCATTCTCTTAATATAACTTCCTGTCTCAATACTCCCCTAATTTCACATGTATGTGATTATCCAGCTCAATTCACAAACCTCTGCCTCCTAATGCGTTAACCTCCATCTGTCTCATTTTTTTTGTCTTTCTTTTTGTTGCTGTCTTTTCTTCCTCCCCACTTTAAATTCATCTATTAGTAATATCTGAAAATAGTTCCAGGAAGTGATTACTCCAGGCTTGGAATGCCACGGCCGGTCTAGTCTGCCTGTTTTCCTCACTTTCAAAGATGTCCTGTCTCGCTAGAGAATGTGGGGATGAGCTTTGCTGGAGGGGGGATGGGCAGCAGTGCAGCAGGAGGGCGGAGAATCAAAGGCCAACAGAACAAGCAATGAAATCTTTGTTCACACAGCCAGCGGTCTAATTTGTGAATGTGTGTTTGTGTGTGTTATGTCAACATAGGCACAATGTGCATTCATACGCAAACATACAAAATATGTCTTTTAGTATTAAGGAAGGCCCTAATAAAAAGTCTTTTACTGGTCAGTTGATTAATTGGGTGTCTGTGATAATGAGATATGTTTAATTGTAATATTTAAACCACCTATATTTTGAGTTGAATTGCAGAGCTGTTTTTGACATGGTTTAACATGCACATATTTAAGATTTTTAGATTCACACTAAGGGCCAAGACTGACTGAAATCCAGGAAAAGTGATCACTTTGAAACCCAAACTTGTCCCTCTCACTTTGCCTAGAGACTGCTGTCAGTGTGATTATCCAAAATTCAGACTGCTGGTGGTTATTTATTTGTGCATGTGGCTCCAGAATTCACCCACAAAGCTTTGCAGGATTTCAGTGCACTAAGTGCTTTACTTCCCATGAGTTACAATGAACAAGGATTATATAGCTGACATGGATCAATTAAAAAAGCCTTGATCAGGCCCTGCCCTTATTCTACAGATCAGCTCAGCTTATGCACATAAGCAAGGTCAAGTGTTTCTGCCAGATCAACACATGCTATATGTCTGTCTTCAGGATTCCAGGAATTTGTCTCTTCGGTACTGTCGTTAAGGAATGATGAAGACAAACTCAATACTTTTGTCATGCCGCCAAATGTTTACTGCTTATAAACAGTGCTATTCTTACCTAGTGTGATCCTCTCCCTTTAAACTTGCTAACTCTCAGTCTGAGTTGCCCGTAGCATCAGTCCCAGCAGCTTTACTCTACATTTCCGCAGTGCACAGCCCTCAGCTCCGATCCCTGGGGTATGTCGCTCTCATCACTTTTGGCTTGGCACAATCTCAGCTTTGCCGAGCCATCCATTCCCACAGTGTTCATATTTACAATATAGTGTTTTCCTCTTTGCTGCCACCCCCTAGCCTCAGGGGGGCACAGTGGTAAACAGATATTTACAAAATAATCCCAGGTCTGCTTAATTAGGAGCTCTTCCCTGGTGACAAGTCCTGTTCCTTGGGAACAACCCAGAGCTGTGGAGACTGGCCAATTACAACAACCATGTCCCTACCGCCTGTCTGCATACCACCTTCACTGCTGTGTGTGTTTTGGGGTGTTACAGATATAGATATAGAACACAAGGTTGCTTTAGTGATTTGCAAAGTGTGAAAGAAACCAAACTGGAGTTCATCAGACAGTATGAGCTAATGGGAATCCCCACGGCATTTCCTGCATTAAACACTTCCAAAAAATTATATCAAATCTGACTCTTAAATATGAATGTATTGTATTGAGAATAGTCAATCAATAATTTAAGCCTCCATAACATTACTTATTTATAGTACGATTTGTCAGAATCTAAGAATAAAGAAAAAGTAAAAGTGTAAAAGTGTCATCAATTGTTTTATTATTAACTTTCAAAGCGTGTGCTAATCAATATTTCTATTCTCTTTTCTTAATCTACTTCCTTTACTTGACCAGTTTCCCTTTGCAGTGTGGAAAACATAAGCAGATCAACACAGATTTATTTAATTACTTTAATTATTTATGTGATTTTTTTTACTCATCACTGAGGTTTTAATTCTAGTTGACACATTAAAAATATTTAAATAAAATTAGAGAGTAGTGCCTTTGGCACTCATATACATGCTCTAATCCCATAGCTCTTTATGGTTTTTCTTTTTTTGAATCTCTCATTTAGCAGCAGTAAAATTCCCCAGCCGCAAAGCTCCATGGCATCCAGCTTTACGGCACTCCCCATACAGTCTCATGTCTCTTGTCCCTCAGGCTCATTCCTCCTCCCTCCGATCACCTGGCTTTACAGCACAGTGGAGGGAAAAGCGGCTATTCCCTGTCCTCTCACTCCAGTCTCAGGGGCCAAGGGGGTAGAGCGACAGGAGCCTTTGAGAGAGAAAATTAAAAGGAAGAGGAGAAAAAGGGCCAAAGGCAGGGCAAGAGAGGGGCTGAGCAATTGAGTGAAATGTAGGAAAAGAAAAGGTGTGAGAAGATTGAGATGGCGAGTAATAGTGATGATGGTAGTCCTGAGAGAATAAGATGTTTCCTTTCCATTTAAGCATATCTTAAACAACTTGTTCTTTTAAGGTTTTGAAAAATAATTTTGTTTCTGTGCACAAAATGAAATAAGCTTAGCCTCCCAAAGACAACTAGTATGTTTGGGAAATTATTTCATAACCAACTATTATTATATTTATGGGCTTGTTTTCTGATATGTGCAGGGCCACTTAAATGTGTTTGTGTTCATGTACACTTGTTCTCCGTAATAACATCATGCACATTTTTCTAATTACCGTACTGATGAAGTAAGACCACATCTTTTGTCCATTGTTGCAGCATCTTTTTGTTAAAGCAGCTGCTGTCCTGGAAATGAACTTTAAGTATCTGGCTCTTATGAACCAAATGCTTCATTGAGCCGAGACACTTTAACAGTGTTTTTTTATGTCTCTTTATCATCAGGTCACGCTCGGTGGGGGGTCTTGGCAGGATTTGGGCTAATAGTTGCTCCCAGAGTCGTCTTCAGGAGCCACGTGGACGTCACAGACTCTCAACTGTCATCCAACCACTGCGTCAGAGTGCTGGGGAGGTGGTGGACCTTACTGTTGATGAAGATGGTAAGAATAAATCAAATGTATTCTAAACCATATCTAAACGAAAGAGGACTGAGCATATTTTTCATCTCTATCTGCTTCCTCCCCGCTGTAAGAATAATGAGTTTTATACGCGAGATGTTGTATATATGATACTAACCATCACGTTTGTATTCCACTGTTATGGCATCCCAGATCAGTTTACTGTTGAATTCAATAGGATAAATTAATGGAAATTCAATTCCCAAAGTAGAAAGAAATCGAACTAAACTTCATTCATCAAGATGGATTTAAAGAACCCACAGATATTCATCCTTTGTGCTTAAAGTGGAGCTTTGCTTTTTTGAATGTACTCCTCTCCTGTCACAACTGCCTATACAATGGTTATTTGAAGGAATAAATATATTATTGTTGCAGTGCTTTGTGTGCACACCAATCAACTGTCCAGTTACAAAGTGCATTGTTTTAGTTGTGCCATTTTTCTACATATTTATATATGTTTATACATTTTAAGTGTACTTTATTACCTATGAAAGGTGTCTGCTTTGTGAACGTGGGCGTTTGTGTCCGATCAGCCCACGCCCATGATAGATATGCTGGGTCTTAGAGTATTTGCATTTCTTAGGGGAAAGAGGGGAAATTAATTTGTGAATATGAAAAGCGGATGGAAAACACACAGTGGAATGCTAATAAGGTCTGCAGCCTCTGCAGGCATGTACACACATGCTACAGTCCATCTAAATGTATCAGCAAAATCTGTTGTGCTGTCTTTAGCCACGCAGACTCTGCTCTGTTTGACTTGGATGAATAAGAGTCTTCACACAAGTTTTGGCTTGGCGTTTTGTTCTCTTCTCTGTGCATGCTAGATCTTGCGGGTAAAGCACCTCTTCTGAATCGTCCTCTGTTTTCTTCTTCCCAGATCTCTCAGTTGTGCCAACAACCTCTGGCAGCATTCACCCTCAAACAGTCAGGTCATCCTCATCATCATCTTCCCACCATGCTTCTACCTCAGAGCTTAATGATGCCCCAGGCCCTTCCACTAGCTGCCCAGGTTCAATACCTGAAAGTATGCACACACAGAGGCCAAGTGGATCTGTTCGCACAGCCACAGAGGGTAAGACGGTATATGATGTGTTGAAACCAGCTGCTGCAGACCTGTTTTGTAAACTCATGCCCAGACACGGGTTCAAGAAGACACCTGTTCAGCTGATACAAAATAATGTCAGTTGTGTCATATTTTGTTGTCATTTTGCCCTGTAACCTGCTCTGTTATGCTCTTTTTTTTAAAATCTAATCATACATCTTACTCTTACTCTCTTCAGATGACAGCAGACCTGGTTTGTCAGGAACGGGTGGAGAGAACACGGGTACAGCCATGCCCAGACTCCCATCCTGCTGTCAGCAGCACTCCCCGTGTGGCGGTCCCTCCCCTGGTCACCTGTCCTTGAGCCACTCCCATTCAAGCTGCCTGCAGTCTTCTCAGCAGACCACTGGTTCTCAACACAGCCACAGCAATGCTCCCCACTTTCTCCATCATGTCCATCACCCAGCACCACAACCCCCCGGCACTGTGCCCTTTCAAGAGCAGAGCTGCCCTGTGGAGCGACCCAGCGCTCTGCCTGCCCCCTGCGCTGGAGTTGGCAGCAGCAACAGCAGTAGCAGCAGTAACGCAGCCCATTACCATGACCAGGTAGGGCTACATCATATCATCATCATGCCATCACTAATGTATGCATTGAAACAGCATGTAGCTAAAACGGAGGGGAAAACATAACTCCCAATCTATAACAGTGAAAAGCAGAATTTATTTGATATGATTTATGACATTACTTACTTCCTCCCACAGCAAACTCTGCCAGTGGACCTGAGCAACAGCAGTGTTCGCAGCAGTGGAAACAGCGGGGCTAGTTTCCATGGCAGCACTTCAGCCTTTGACCCGTGCTGCCCAGGCTCCACCTCACGGCCACCCGCATATGTCTCCCATGCCACCCCTGGGCCCAGTCAGCCAGCTGTGGTGGACTCATTCAGCTCCTCCATGGTGGCTCAGCCCCAGCCACAAACACAACCCCAGACTTGTAGACATTACATGCACCCATCATGTGAGTACACCACCGTCATGCACTGCAGGAAATTAGACATCGAACGTGTTTTCAAATTACTCTTTGGAGCTGCGGCATGATCATTTGCAGAGCTAACAAAAACTGCCTGGCAGACACACTCCTAAAACCTAATACTAATAGTAATTAACAGTTAGTGATGGTTAGTGTGCCAAGTGCTGAGGGAACTGTACCAGGCAGAAGAAGTTAATTGCTACTCAGAATATTCTGGCATTAAGAAGGAAGCAATGTGACAAGGCCTCCTGATGGAAGTGTATACAACTCTGCACAAATAACCAAATTAGCAATAGACTGATTAAATCGATGACTTTGTGATGTATTTTGTCTAAGCTAGTAAGACACAAATGTTCAGGCCAACTGTTACAATTCTGTCATTTGATGAAGTCTTTATTTGCTTACATAAAGTAATCATAATTTTTCTTTGTTTTTCCAAACCCAGATGGCTCTCTCACACGCTCACTGCATCATCAGCCCTCTTCTGCCTGTCCTCATTCCCATGGAACCCCCCAACTGACGCCTCAGCCCCCCTCACAAGGCGAGTTTGTTATTCCCCACACCTTTCATACACCACTGCCATCGGGCCCTGCTGTGGCACCTCCCCCCACACTGTCTGCCCACCACCTTTCTACATCAAGTGCGCCACTTGCCCAACATCTTCCTGCAGACCACCAGACCCTGCCACCCCACATGTCTGTACTGGGGACTTCAGTGCAGAGGCTCCATCAACATGAGATGCTGCAAAGGATGGAGGTTCAGAGGCGCAGGATGATGCAGCACCCCACGTGAGTGTCACCTTCACCCGGCGCAGATGCCTGAGATGATGATAAAAGTTCTTGACCATTTTTTTGTGTATCGTCCCTTTGTTTTTTTTTGCAGCCGAGCACACGAGCGCCCGCCTCCACACCCCCATAGAATGCACCCCAACTACGGCCATGGACACCATATCCATGTGCCACAAACTATGTCTTCCCATCCTCGCCAGCCTGAGCAGAGAACAGCTTGGTGAGTGTCCGCAGCAGTGTGACATTAAATGATCCAAAGCATGATCTGACTCGAGGTCTACTAGAGATTTTTCCTGATGCAAAATTGATTCGTTGCTCTTTATCAACAGGGAACTTGGCATTGAGGCTGGAGTAACCGTGGCACCTTACCCTTCAGGGCACCTGCACTCCCACCTGCCCCACTACCACCCTCCCCCACGACTGCACCACTTTCCTATCCCCTTCATGGTGAGACAAACCCACAGCACACATGCATCCATTAGCATACATGAAAACGGATCTCTTTTATATGGAGTCTGGCTGAGATTAATGGTGTTGGCTCCTTATTTAAAACATCAGTTATTTCAAGGATGGTTTACTGAACCAACCATGAATAATGCATTAGCAATTAATAGTGGCTCATCAGGCATTTCAAGTGCGCACTCAACAAATCCAGAATCCTTGAGTTACATTCCATGCAAATGTAGCCAACAGTTTTAGGATGTTATATTATCATCATAGAGATAATTGGTTTTACTTTGTATACATATGTGATCTTCACTTTCTCCACTCTTTATTTTGTTAAAACAGACTTATATGCACACTCCTCCTGTCCAAACTGTATTCAGAGTATGTGAAGCGTTACCCTAATGAAACATGCACGCATTGTCTTCTTCCTCATAGCACACTGGCATATCTGAAGTGACCTACCCACACATTAGGTACATCTCATCTCGAATGACTGGCTTTGGAAGAACCTATGAGGTGAGAACCGTCTGTTTGTTTTTCTAAGTATATACAAATACAGAGGAAGCAGTTCATTCCATTCATGGTGACTATTCTTTTTAAGATGGCTTACCGCATCACCACATGACTCCTTATTATTTTGATCTTGATAACATGAGTTTATTTGTATTCAAAATACACAGTAGAAGCCTATCGACACAGCTGTCAAATAGAACTCAAGAGAGCTATTGCTCACTGAGATGCAGAGCAAGTCAGCCATTAAGTGCAAGGATGGTTCTTTGAACCCTGAGTTCTTCTCTGCATGTCAATGTGTTCTTGTGCAGCATGTGTGAAAGTTGTGAAATGGAAGATAACCACAAGCATCATACAGGTAGAGTTAATAATGGGATTTTCTCAGAATTGAATGGGTTTCTTAAGCTTTCGTTAACGGATTAATGTCATATGAATGATTCACAAATTCCTCTCATTTAAGTTTGTGACTCAGGCCTAAAATACCTTCCTATAACTGGTTGAATTATCTAACCCTTCCAAAAATGTTTTCAGTCTCTGTTGGACCAACATCTCGGGGCAGTTTCAGATACGTAAAGTCTGGTCCAAAAAATTAGGTGTGAAAGGCTCCTTTAGTTTCTCTTCTCTTTCTTTTCCTAGACCATCTTAAATGTGGCCAACAGCATGTTGGCTCAATAGGCGAGAAACAACTCTGATTTAAAAACAAAAAATTGCAGGATTTTTTGACAGTTTATTCCCGCTTGCCTACAAACATTAGTGTTGTTGAAGGATTTTTAGAACCCAGACTGGGGAAGCTCAAAGGATTTCAGCACTGACCTGGAAGGTATTAGGTGAACTTTATTTATCTTGCATATATAGCTAGAGAACATTCAGTCTGTACAGATTGTGCATGTGTCTGCCACCTTGACAGTGTTTCATACTGCTTCCATTAGGACCTGCTGCATTTAGAGGAAAGACTGGGGACTGTGAACCGAGGAGCCTCTCAGGGAACCATAGAGAGGTGCACTTACCCACACAAATACAAGAAGGTGAGGACGTGTCACTGTTTTTGTGTGTGTGTGTGTGTGTGTGTGTGTGTGTGTGTGTGTGTGTGTGTGTGTGTGTGTGTGTGTGTGTGTGTGTGTGTGTGTGTGTGTGTGTGTGAGCATTTAAAGCAGTTTGCACACATGCATTCAAGAGCCCTGTTTGTATAATATCTACATGCAGTACAAGAAAGTCTTTGTGCGAGTGTTCATCGGTGCATTTGAGAGTCTCTGTTTGAAGGAAGTGACAGCTACCAGGCAGACAGTCAGAGAAAGAATCTGATTCTGTTTGACGTGTCGAAATCCAGCCTCATCCTCAGCTGTCTGTTTGAGAGCAGCAGACACAGATATGGACGGAAAGGAAAGATAAGCAGAGCGTAAATGTTTCTTTACCACATCATATATTCCGGTCTATCGCTACATCCTCGCCGTATCTCTTCCATCTATGACACAAACACACCATAACAGCAAAGGCCCGGGAGGTATAGCTTGCAGACATGCTGAGCAAATTAAGCGTTGTTAAAGATGAAATGTTGCAGCTGAAGATGCTATCAGGACTGTAAACTCAGGTCAGGAATCATGAGAAGCCTGTTCCTGCTTTTTGCTATGAGTGTTTTATGGGATGGATCGCATGTAAAGATGTGTTAGTGATGTTTAGGTTGGATATAGTCAGAGAAGCTAACATGTCTTCATTCCAATGCAAAAGTGCTGATGACATGCAGTGCATTATGGGTACCAGGATGCGACTATACAAAATGATGAGGGATGACGTGCCGATGTGTTAGCTTGATGCAAAGCCAATGGATTTTTTTTTTCTAGATGATTGGAGAAAATACATGCGTCATGTTCTTTTACATGACGCACAACTATCACTGTCCTCACATCATCTACTGTACACTAGCCTTAATGTTGTGCCTTTCAGCCATGTGTGGGTATTTGCTACTGTATTTTTATTGAGATTGTGACCTTATTTTAGATATTTCAAAAAAAAAATAAGAATCATTTCCTGGTTTTAGGACTCAATCCTGCAGCAGGATTATTGGATTAAAGGTAACTGTACTGATTTGGCTACTGTTAGCTTAGCAGAAATGTGACTGTTATCATTTCTGGTAAGACCACAACTTCAATTAGAAACAAAGTATGAAAAGCACA